>JAXIVH010000061.1:967148-972148 GCA_036785325.1 Urophycis tenuis | reverse complement strand
TGCCAAACAGTTGCTGCAATTGGCCAGCTGCACAGTCTCGCTGTATACCAGATGTGTGTGTTCCACAAAAACACGCCTCAGTCAACCACCAGCCTGCTCAATAGAATAATGTTTTCACTAAATTCTAATCTGCATGATAGCCAACAAGAAACTGTTCCACTATTACGTGCACTGTGCTGCTAACATCTATGCCATGTATCACCATTTCCCGTTTACATTTTTAATCCACCAGTGGACAGTAGTGATTGCTAACCGATAGTGACTGATGACTAGTAGGGGCTGTGAACCAGCAGTAATCATGATATATTAGTTCAGGATTATCAGTAGTGGCATAGCAGTGAAGGCTGACCAGAAGTAATAGTGATCTAGTAGTTAAGGATGACCATTAGGTCTGGATGGGCCAAGGCCCGCCTACTTATCAGTCTTGCCCATCCAATCACAGGGCTTTCCTTCCTTTACTCGTTCAATAAAGTTCAATAAAGCAGTTTTGTGCAAGTTTAAAATGTTTATGCGTAATTTGTCAATTTGTCAATTTGTCAATTGGCATAGTCATATGCCACGATATTCAAAATCCCAATAACACCCCCTCTGTGGCTTTCCAGGTTCTGAGTCAGAACCTGGAAACGCACCTGCCTATCTTATGTTCAATCAGATTGGCTTTGCTCGACCGTTTTTTTCTGTGCCCACCCATTTGAACATTTCTGGCTACACCACTGATGACCAGTATTAATAGTGACCTAGAAGTGAAGGAAGACCAGTATTAATAGTGACCTAGAAGTGAAAGATGACCAGTATTAATAGTGACCTAGATGTGAAGGATGACCAGTATTAATAGTGACCAAGAAGTGAAGGATGACCAGTATTAATAGTGAACTAGTAGGGAAGGATAACCAGTATTAATAGTGATAGTAATATTGGCCTAGAAGTGAAGGATGACCAGTATTAATAGTGACCTAGAAGTGAAGGATGAACAGTAGTAATAATGGCCTAGCAGTGAAGGATGGCTCGTCGTAATACTAAAAGATGACCAGCATTAACGGTGACCTAGTAGTGAATGGATGACCAGTAGTAATGGAGGGCCAGTAAGTTATCTCACTTGTTTAGTCTAATTCTACTCCATCAGCTGATGTTTTACATTTAAGTCCTCTACGTCCTTTGGAGAGAAAAAAGACAACAAAAGAACACAAATAAACAAAACTAAAACAGCAGAACCTAACATAACAAGAACATAACTGAACAGTCATTTTTTACGTCCTAGATGTGTTCTTATCATTACTATATTTCATTATTATTGTGCATGTTTTGTGTCACAATGGGAGCTCCCTGTGGGACTTGGTAGTCACTTCCTTCTTGATGTTCTTCTCTGATTGTTCTCTTGTAAATTGTGACTTGTAACTTGCCTTTGACAACGGTGTGTGCTCAGTGAACACATTTAAAGCTTATTTGTAGTTTGTGTGAAGTGAATGCATAAGGTTGAGCACCCAGCAAACTGGCTACTACATACCTTCCATGCAGATGGACGCTTTCCATGGCTGGAAAGAATCTGAAAATAATCTGGCAATCACAAGTGCAAGGTCAGGGCAGGTTATTTTAATGAGTGTGTGCTGTTTCCCTTAGCTCCCTTTCCCTTAGATCCCAGTAGCTGGGTCACTGTCATGCTACATCATTGTTGTCCTTTCACTCTCTCATACAAGATCTCAATTGTTTCAGAATGCATACTTACTTCAATATGTTGGCTTCCCATGTGTTGCTGGTGAACAGAAATATACAGTGCTCATAACCAATGTCTGAGTAAACCTTTAATCAAGGTCCATGTACAGTTTCAATGAACAGTGAATTTTATTACAAAAGAAACTATCACAATCTGTACAGATTATCTAATACAGGGTGCACTCGCTAAAACAAATGAAAATGAACTCTGCTGGTGGGCAGTTTTGCAGGAGGTCATGTGTGCTACAATAGACACTTTCATCAAGGTTATTGTATCGTGGTTCAAGATTCATATTTGAACTCATCAAAAAGAAGACTACCATCTGTGTTTCTGTGCCATCAATAGTTGTTTAATTTGGAGATGATCAAACTCAAAAGCAGAGCTTTCACTTTGATCAAAATGGTGGTGTGTTTACTCTAATCCCCTGCTCTTCTCCGTATCATAGCACCTCGCTGTGTACGGTGGTAAGCTCCTCGGCAAACAGGCGTCTCAGTAGCATTCTGCATCCACTGTTTGTATGTATTGTACACCTTGGGTTCTGCTCTCACCCCCGGCACTATAGTCCGTTAACAGCCAATGGGAAGGCCCTTTGGTTTGAAACCTGTGCTGTATTGCTCATCAAAGCATTGCTTACACTCATGGGAAACATGGGGAAGAAGAAGGCCTATTATAGCAATAAGCAGTGAAACAAGATCAGAGCATCCTACTGATCATCTTATGCCAATGGTTTAAATTATGGAGAGGCACAAGGGACGTGCCATGGTTAACAATAACCACAAGTGAAACATTTGCATACTGTATGATATTCAAACTCTTTTCATTTTCGTCCCATGATTATCCTGTTACAACCTGTCACCATCAATCCACTCAATGTTCAGACATTTAGCCCTCCCTCCTGTAGGTAGGCCTTTGATTTGGTAGAATAACCATAGCACCGACCATTTCTGCTCCTGATTGGCTAACATTACACTAATCTTCATTCAGAAACAGCAATTACAGCAACTGCAATAGCGTCGGTCTGACCACATCACAGTTGCTGAGGTTCTGTTCATGGACCATGGAATAACATGGTCAAACACACCAAGGGCTCATCTGCAATTCAATTGGCATAGTCATATGCCACAGAGGTGGAGTAACAAGAACAAGGGACATGGTTGATTTATTTTCAGACTTGAAGGACAAGTCGGTAATCGTGCAGCACTATTTTAAGCTACTACGAGACTTTGATTGTTCTCATCCTCACTTGTAGGCTAAGTCTATTCGGATCACTGTGTCCCTCAAGATACTAAATGAAACGTAATGAAATAGTCATTGTTGGGGACAGAATTATACACAGGATAACTTCAAGCTCAAGTAACAGTGTTGAAAAGTATATGGTACGCGAACATAACACTAGTGATATAGTTGTGACATAAACCCATGGACAAGCAATTACTAATGCACAAATGCCACAACCACAAAACTTGATATTGGTAATGACACACAGTTTCTCAATTAAACACTCCGACTTTGATCTGGCCCTAATGTCAGACATGCCCCGGGCCTTCTTATCTGCACCGTTTGATCCTGGCTTTTGCTTTTGTTGCCATTTGATTGCTTTCCGGCCTCAACCGAGACAACATGCCGACGACATGCTATCCTGGCATGTTCATTACCGCCCCCTGTTTCCTGTGGAGGAATCCATTAGGGATTTCCTATCTCCTGTTCTGGAAGGGCCACTGGGGACCCATCAGCGTCTCTATTGTGAGTCAACCACGATCTGCCTTTTTCTGGCAAACAAACTCCAAAAGGTAATTGAGATTATACATTGTCCGGGGGACCACCACCAGCACCACCACCACCACCAGCACCACCACCACCACCACCAGCAGCAGCACCACCACCACCACCACCAGCACCACCACCACCACCACCAGCAGCAGCACCACCACCACCACCACCAGCACCACCACCACCACCACCAGCAGCAGCACCACCACCACCACCACCAGCACCACCACCACCACCAGCAGCAGCAGCACCACCACCACCACCACCAGCACCACCACCACCACCACCAGCAGCAGCACCACCACCACCACCACCAACTTGCAAACTGGTCTACGCAGTCTGAAATAACCACAATGTGACGTGTGTAAACGAGTAATCATTATATGCCGAAAGGTGCACTTGATAACAATCAGCAATATGTATTAAATTGCATTGTATTAAAATGTATTGGGGTGAGTAGATCATAGCTTTAAAGCCGGGCTTAGAGTAGAAGAAATACCTTCTTCTGGATGGGTTTTGTTTGCCCTATAACAGTGTTTAAGAGCGCTGATTCTCTGTGGGTGAGCTGCCGAATATCTCCCCCAGTATACAGTGAGCTGTTACCAACTGTTATTTTCCTTAGATGCAGAATTTGAAAGTGCAAGGAATGTGAATGGGATTCGACTAATGCCACACTGAGCCCATGAGAATGCCGTGCACACTTTCTCACAGGTTTTGGAATGCAGACCAGGGAAGAATAAATACTGGAGGTAATTACTCTTTCCTGACATTATTTTCACAGGGATTAGGAAAAAAAATGAAGTAGAAAATGAAGTGTCATAATTGTAAAGGGAAGCTTTTGGAAATGTGAATGGATATTATCTGGCTGACTGTCTGTCTGTCTACATACCTAACTGTCTGTATCTATCTACTGTATCGGTATATCTCTCTATCTGTCTATATGTCCATCTTGACTAAACAATGTTTTCTCAGGCCATGAGCAGCATGTGCAAGAACCCACGTTTGGTGCAGTGAAATGAGAAACACATTACCATGTCAAAAATAGTGTGATGATAGTTATCTATTAACCGTGTTCTTCAATCGCCCATTCCCCCTATTCAGTCTTCAAACTGACTCGTGATCAACGTGAACAGAAAAGACATGATGTCGGCATGATATCAGCATGATAATAAATGTGTTTATTCTGGCTATCCAACACACCAACTTGATCCCCCTGCTGTCAAACCACTGCTCTAGTCTACAACTGGTTTTCATTCATGTTAAGTAAAGGGAAAAAAAGAAAAAAAAAGCTATATACCTTTTTTCCCTTTACCTGCCACTCTTCAGGGATCACCATTGCAGCCCCTGCTTCTCACGTCCTCCGTGGCAGTGCTTGTGAATGACAGCTGTGATGACTGCCAGCGTCGTGTCCTCAGTTCTCAGGACAAAGTCCAAGGCTCGCCAGGGGCTAGAGTGGGCCGCGTTAAGCTGTGACACTAACTCCCTGTGTGTGTGTGTGTGTGTGTGTGTGTGTGTGTGT
>JAXIVH010000061.1:957148-962148 GCA_036785325.1 Urophycis tenuis | reverse complement strand
AATAATTCTTTGGAAAAAATACCCCTTTTTTATCCTGGTTCGTTTCACAGTAAACGCAGAGGACTGGAAGAAGGAGATCAAGGTGCTGTGGTGGTTCTTCACTGGTTGCAGACTGCAGACCCCTTTTGCGAACAGTAGGCATTTGAGACTGCTGAGTAGGCTACAACATGGGGATGCCAGGGGTGGCAGCCTGTTCTCATGTATTTGTCCTTTCATCAGAGTACATGTTGAGGAGTGTTGAACTCAAGCTGCAGCCCTGTCTAACCCCCCTGACGTGGGGACTTAAGGTTGTGTTTTAATGCCAACAACAAACGCGTTGTTAACGTCCATTGAGTTTATGATGTACTTGATTTTTCCTCAACACTTTCCAACGGCTAATACTGCATACCCTTGTGCCAAGTTGAATCAAAGGCTTTTTTTAAATCAAGAGTGCTGAGGGTGAAAATATGGTCTGCCGTGTTATAATTTGGTAAACGGACAATTTGTATTTTGCTAAGGACGTAATTTTCAGTGAGGAAGTGTGCTTGCAACATCTCTGTGGATGAAGATCCTACAGATGATTTTTCCCAAGGTTGCTGTTGACACAGATCCCAAGGGAAGGTAAGGGAAGGTCCCAGAACTAAGGACAATGTTAAAGAGCTTAAACATAGCCAATTGGAGTTTGAGTTCTGAGAACTGTATCATTTAATTCAGCATGCATTCAATACCACAGGCCTTCTTGATTTAGATTTTGAGATTTTGATTTTATTTTGCCCTGTAGTTGCTGTAGTTGTTTGTAGTGTATATAGGTTCTGACTTCTATGGGTTCTGACTTCTGACTATGGTTCACTTCAAGTCACTGAGTTTTTGCTGTGTATTCTTCTTTATCAGAGAGATTGAAAAAGACCTTTACCAATACATCTCCATTTTGAATGGGTAGAGCATCATGTTTTATTTTGTTCAGAGTGTTGCAATTTTCTCAGAAGTTGTTTGTATGGATTCCTCAATAGCATGTAGCTGGTCTCTAACATGTTGGTTCCCTTCTTCCATTACTGCTATAGTGTTAAAAATAGCGAGGACACGTTCCGGTTGTCTGGGAGTCTTTGTTTGGGGCCAGAGCGACAGCGCTGTAGGGGCTGTGCCCGTGTTCGTTTAGCTTTGTTGTGGTTGTGTCTGGGGAGGCCATATTGGGAGGGGAGGTCTCCACCTCATGAGAGCTGCTTGTCTCCCTGTGAGCTGAGAGTGTCAGGCTCTCCTCCTGTCCTGGTGCTGAGGTCCCCACGGGCTACCATGTCACCACAAACCTGGAAATGGTTAATTTATTAAGGACTGTCTACCTCTCTATCTAGGTCTCTCTCTCTCTCTCTCTCTCTCTCTCTCTCTCTCTCTCTCTCTCTCTCTCTCTCTCTCTCTCTCTCTCTCTCTCTCTCTCTCTCTCTTCTCTAGGTCTGTCTCTCCCTCTCTAGGTCTCCATTGCTCTCTCTTGGTATCTGTCTCTCTCTCTAGGTTTGTCTCTCTCTCTCGAGGACTCTCTCTCTCTCTGGGTCTGTTTTTCTCTAGCTCTGTCTCTTTCTCTAGGAATTTCTCTCTGTCTCTCCTTAGTTCTGTGTCCATCTCTCTCTGTCTGGGTCTGTCTCTCTCTCTATGTCTCTAGGTCAGTCTGTCCCTAGGTCTCTGTCTGTCCCTAGGTCTCTGTCTGTCCCTAGGTCTCTCTCTGTCCCTAGGTCTCCCTGTCTGCGTAGGTTTCTTCCTGTGTGACCGGGACTCTAATCTGAGTGCTATTACTCCAGCCACTGCCTATGTGGTCCACTTCTTCTATTTGTTCTGTCTCCTTTCAAGACAGAAGAAAAACTACGATTCCATATTTGATTGTGTTAATAAGAAGAGAAGTGAACCGTGGAAGGAGCCATAAGGTCCACTCTCTTGTGCTTTGTGATTCATACCGAATGGGACAGTGGCTGTTAATCGGCCTCATTGGGGGGACCAATGCAATTGGCAAACAATCAGGGCTTGTTTTGTTCTGTATGCACATCAGGGGAGAGATAGACACTGATAGAGAATGAGAGAGAAGGAGGGGAAGAGATAGACACTGAAAGAGAATGAGAGCGAAAGAGGGAGAGAGATAGACACTGAAAGAGAATGAGAGAGAAAGAGAGAGAGAGAATAAGTGAGAGAGAGAGGGGAGAGATAGAGAGAGAGAGAGAGAATGAGCGAGAGAGAGAGGGGAGGAGAGAGAGAGAGAGAGAGAGAGAGAGAGAGAGAGAGAGACAGAAAGAGGTGGCATAAACAGGGGACTCTGACTCTCAGGTAATTGACCGTGGCCTAAGCTTGTTACGTGAGCGCACATTAACAAGTGCAAATAGAGTTCAGCTTTTAAAAGGCAATTCAATACACAGCGCCATGTGATTTTGTACAAGGTTCCAACAGTACTGTTGTTGGAACGGCTGCTGCTGTCAATGTGCAAAGGCAGGGCACAGTGTAGGGCTTCATCAGCCTTAGCCGTTGACTTTGATCTCTTGTCCTATAGTGTCAAAGTAAAAACATACGCCATAATTTTTGACAATACTTTACACATACCCTCCCTTGTTAAAATCCAATTAAATAAACGCATATACTAGTCTTTAAAAGATCATTAAACAAAAACTCCTACAACTGAAACTTTTCTTACAACTTACTATATTGAGACAAAGGGATTTGATATTCTGCTTCTCAAAAGCTACACTATTCTTAAGACGGTTTGGCAGTAGCAAGGATTCATTCAGAACATACCAGCACACATGCTCCTCATAGTGACTGCATCACAGCGCTGATTAACATGTCGCGGTTGTGTGGGACGAAGCAGGAGATGGAGAGGAGTCTCGCTGGGGAGGGAACAAGACTCAGCGGTCAGGGTTGACCTTCAGGTCAAATCATGAGTCAGAGTTGCCAAGAAATGCTTTTCTGGAGGGTCGGCGTGGATTGATGGTCGTATTTCTTTTGACGAGCGAAAAGGAGAGGAATGTCAAACGTAGCTTTATAAAATCTTTCTTGTGAAAAGAAAATCCTGTTGAATGGAGATAAAGGAGGTTGGAGGAACGAGGACCTGATTTGACAGCCATCCATTCAGACTGACCTGAGAGTTACCACATTTAACAGCCATCCATTCACACTGAGAGTTGCCACATTTAACAGCCACCCTTGGTATCTCTTGGTGTCACTTTGTCTTATGGTTTCCTTTAAAAATATCACTTGTCATGCTGATATCATGAATTAGACTCAATCAACGGCCATAGGAAAAGTGTGATGGTCCTACCTGTAATTCATCTACATATATTGACTCATATGCTCTACTTCATATCTTTAATCATCCTGGAGAATCTTAGCCTGGCATTGGAAAACTATTTGTTATATGCGTATTATTCTAGAACATCAAGTTCATTTTGACGTTAATTAACAAGTACATTTTTTTCAATTTCAAAGGGATGTTAACGGATGTGGACCAGCACACCTCTGGAAATGATTGGATTATAAAACTTTTTCTTTTCCCTTTAACATTCAAGTGGAGTATTTTTAACAAATGCAGTTTCCCTCAGGGATCATTAAAGTATTTCTGTCTGTCTGTCTGTCTCGCTGTAACCAATCAGAGCATCAAAACGTGTGACACAACAGCAGCAGCCATCTCGGTTGTCAATGAAAATGCCTCAACGGTGCTCCCATAGGGTGCTCCTGTCTCCTGTCCCGCCTCTTATTAGATAAACGGTTGTGATTGGCGCGGCTCGCCACTCACAACCATTTATTGAGATGTGTCTCAACGGGAGGGGGGCAAGACGCATACGCCTCGGCATACAAAGCATGAGCTCACAGATTCGTCTGGTTCCCAAGCTACGACGGTCTTGGATTCTGCATTAGAAGAGAACCCGCTTTCAAAAAATGCTCTAATGTTTCATTAATTCGGCTCCCCTGTTTACCCTTCAACCAATCAGCAGGCGGGTAAGTGGGTAACCATGTTGGTAACCGATCACTGCTGATGCCTGTAATGCCACGCCGTTAACCAGAGGGAAGCATCTGCGCTGCAAACCAATGTGCAAGAGACATCGGTGTTTGGTTCTCCATTACAGGGCACATGTGACTCTGTATCTTGGCTCCTGGACAAGTGTTTGACCGCGCTCAGCGGAGCGGCTCTACTTTATGCGGATCTCGTTCCTTGATTCATCTCCGTCACCGAGGCGCCTGGGGGGGGGAGGGGGGGGGGGGGCTGGGTGAAGTGGAGCTGGCATGCTAATAGCACCTCCTCAAAGAGCGAACGGCAAGAGGAGCATGCCCCTCCGCTTGTGGGAGGAGGCGTCCCCCCCCCCCCGTCCCCCCTACCCCCCCCAGACCAGGGGAGGCGCAGCGCGTGCCGTGATGATCGGCCTTCACCGGCGCGTTGGGGGGAGGGGGGGGGGAGCACACGCCGTGACCCGGTTGCTAACTTGACGCCCATAAGCTTTCAGCGCTCGACAGAAAAGGGAGGACGGATGCCGCTCGGCGCGGCCTTACATACAGCGGAATGTGGGCGGGGCCGGTGGCGGCAGTGCGTCATGCGAGCGCCAGGGACAAGCCCATAAGTCACAGGCGAGACACCGCAGCCTTCATGAAGTGGAAATAGTCTGCAAATATGAGACATTTGCAACATAAATAATTTCCGGCCCTCCCGTAAAGCAGAAGCACTCGCGGTCTCTCAAGCGATGGGGGTGAACGTAGCTGGGCGGAGGCTTTTCCTCTCCTCAGGATGCCGACGTGCTGACTGGGAAATCCAATGCTTTTCTTTGAATATCTAACAAAGTTTTTTTATGAATGAATCAAAATGCTAGTGTTCACATTAATGCGACACTTAAGGGTGGACATACGGGGGGGGCCTTTCATTTCAGCGTGTGAAGTAGGCTTATGAATATTTCTCGCCTCGCTCGCCTCCTGGCTCATTGGCTGGTAAACCCCTCTCATTGCATCGGTGGGAACGCATGGTTTATTTACACGGGTTAAACATGTGTACATGCCTACCC
>JAXIVH010000061.1:934648-952148 GCA_036785325.1 Urophycis tenuis | reverse complement strand
GTCCACGGTGTACGGTACGTGATACCCTTAAGCAATGAGCAATGCTTTGACAACGGCAGCCGCCACACACACAAGCACACACACACACACACACACGCACGCACGCACACATACACACACACACACGCATGCACGCACACATACACACACGCACACACACACACTCACCGAGCCTCGCTGGCGTCCGTAGCGTATACATCATATGTCACCAGTCAAACACTCTCATGTGCATGTGCCCACCGGAACGCACACGTCAGCCTTCCGTCCTTCCTTCATGGATGTGGACTGACATCATTACGCAACCATTCCACCGCCATCCCAGTGACCTTTGACCTGTGATAATCCCAGCCTGCAGCTCGGAGGGCACGCAGCAATCTGTCTCAGATTTTCCCGGGAACACAAAACAAGACCCGAGTGTGTTACGTGATTGGTGGAAGGGCATCTCAAAGGGCCCCGGCTGGATCTGTGTTCACTCAACGCGTTTGTTTCATGCAGACGACAGACAGAGTCTCCGTCTTGTGTTTGTGGCTGAGCACGGTGTGATGCATGGCGTCGCGTTTCGACATTTCGCTCGCAGCTGGTGTTTATTTGAACCAACTTCAGATGAGCTTCATTATCATAATAACCTTCTGACTTCCCCATCAAGGTTTTCAAAGTTTGTTTTTTTCTCCTTGCACTATTCCACAAAGGCCATTGGAAAGCATGAGTAGTACATGGCTGAGAGAGCTTTAAAAAAGTTTAAACCAATCCATGTTAAATCGGTTAGCTTCTGCAATGGAAGATTGGACAACACTGCAGGTTGATCAATAACATTTTATTTTTCTGCACTGGATAAAAAAAAATCTGTTAAAAAAGCACTCTTGTTGCACACTCAATTGCTGCAGTTAGAAGAGGCAAATTCTTAACACTGCCTAACGTCTCTTAAAATAAAATGGACCCAGATTTACATATACTCTAAAGTAAACACATTTAAAATAAACAGAGCGATACAAAATTAATTCCTCTTATTTCTTTAAAAAATGTTTTAACAAAACAAGATATGAAAATAGCACAAAAAAAAGCAAAACAAAAACAGTTGCCGGGACTTGAATGCAGGTTTTGTGCATTTGCAATTCTGTGCAAAACCTGTGTTCTAAATTCTACAATGTAAATGAAAATAGCGTAGACAAATGTTGACGGCAAGAATAAAGCGAACAGAATTTGTTCCACAGTGAAAGTGGACATGAGTGACAGGTACAATGATTGATGTGTTATGTCCTCTTGCTGTTTGTCCACAGTCACAACCAGCAAAATGATAGGCTATATAAAATCAATACAAAAAAAAATAAAAATGAAAAGCAATTCTCAGGGTTGGTATTCTCTTGTATCTACAATAAAAAAAAAAAACTAAAACAAAACAAAACAAAACAAAAAACATGAATTGGCATTTGGAACAACCTAGCTATGTACACTGTACACAAATATTCAAACTTACATCAAACTCACATGTTTTACAAACAGGACAAACAAAACTAAAATACAAATTGTCGTCATTTTGTTTTTCCTGATTATGAACAAAATGGCTGTTCTGTCACGTGTGTGAAGATGCAACTGAACTGTCAGAGTCTGGAATGTGATGCTGCAGGACTGCTCCACCCAGGAGGACCGTCACCGGCCAAACCCTCAAACTCAAGATTTTTAACTTGTGGGAACATGACAAAATGATTAATATTCGGCCGATTATTCTTGAGGAAAGAGCTTTGACACTTGAAGGCATTGTGTTCATTAAAGTGTCATTCAAAAAGCAAGAAGACATGACTTTCACAAGGTCCTGCAGGATTACAATAACATGGCACATTTCATTAAAAAACCACATACAAAATTCAGGGCATCTTCAAAAAGACTAGTGCAAGAAAAAACAACAACGACACAACTTTCACATAGTTAAAGCAAAACTTAAAAGAGATGGCCAGAAAATAAACTGCGAAAGAAAACAAGAGAGAGCGCTGGCAGGTTCAATGAGGAGTGGAACGGACCAGAGCCTTTCGAACCTGGTGTCCGTCTGGCCGGGCTGGCGTGGGGACACGCAGGCTCCACGCCGTCACGCGGCACGCGGATCCAATGTCGCTTTTTACTTTATTTTAAATAATTATTTTTCAACTTCTGCACTAGTATGGTCGCAATATTTTACAAAGTCTATACAAGATTCTCCGGGGAGAAAATCAAGGAAATAGGAAATAGTTTTGCCGTTTCATTGATAGCAGTGGTGGTTTGGGCGGCTGTGTAGAGGAGGCGAGGACACAAGCGTTCTGTTGGGTATTCGCAACACGGGTAATCGGCCCCCCGAATTAATTGCTTTTTTCTTAATAATTGTATTTGCCTGAAGTAGGCCGTCACTATGCTAACTTCTGCAATCACACACGGTTGTTCCCTTTTTTTCCCCAAACATTCTTCACTTTCTTCCCTTTACTGATTACATTCTCCGCCTTAATACCTCACGTTTTAACCAAGCATATGTTTTTCCGTTGGTTAGTCTTTCTGTTTCACATTCTCTGTCTGATTTAGTATACACTTGCATCGCGTGTCTCGAAAACCACCCCCCCCCCCAAAAAAACAAAAAAAACACACAAAAAAAACGCTTCCCCCACTTTGAAAATAGGATGGACACTTCTTAGTGCTTAAAGGCGTTAATTAAATTAACCTCCTTTTTATGGTCTCACTGGAATATAAGGATAGTGCTGTAGAAGAGTTAAACCGAACAGCAACGACAACAACCAAAAAAAACGATGAATCTGGAGGATCAGTCGTCGTACAAAAGTCTAGCCCCAAATCTAGTTCTTTTTTTAAGAGTTGAATTTAAAAGTAATCCCCTTGACTGACGTTTCCTCCTCGGCATGACGGACCTCCCTCTCCGCGCTCAGACCACTATTGCTAGCATTAGTCCCTGTAGAATTACCCTTTGGACCTCCGTTGTACTTTGCCATCTCGCTCCATAGCGACGCGTCCGGCCCTCGCCCGGCCCCCTCTGGAAGCCTCCTGCGTGTCCGTCCCCCGTCCCCCGCGCCCCTGTCGCCGCAGGGCGGGGTGGCGGCGCTGGGGGGCCCTCACACCTCCGTTTGCTGCTGCGAGTCGATGATGACGGTCACGCCGCGCCGCAGCTCGTCCATGCTGTCAAAGTCGCTGTTGCCCGGCTCCGAGTCGTCGAAGCCCAGCGGCGCCGACAGGTCCGAGGCCGTGGACGCCGCGCCCACCGATAGCCGTCCGGCGCCGCCGCCCGGCGACGCGCTCCCATCGGCGCTGCCGGGCGTCACGCCCCCCATGGGGAAGGGGCTGCTGAGGCGGTGGTGGCCGTGCCCCGCCTCGCCCAGGGGCAGCTGGTGCGGCGGCAGGTACTGGCTGGGGTGGAAGTGGGGCCTGGCCTCGGCGCTGTGACTGTTACTGCGGCTGGCGCTGCTCAGGGTGCTGTCCTTGGAGGCGGGCTGCCCGGCCTCGCTGGGCGACGTCCCGTCGTAGCTGCCCGGGTAGTCCTCGCCCACCGCCACGCCGCCGGGCAGCGGCGGGGGCAGCTGGTCCTGGCAGAGGAACTGGTCCTCGTGGGGCGGTGGGTAGTCACTGTCGATGTCGTAGCCCCCCAGGTAGTAGTCGGACTCCAGCTCCCGGGTGCTGCCGCCGCCGCCGCCGCCGCCGCCGCCGCCGCCCAGCCGAGGGTTGGAGGCGGAGCGGCCGTTGGCCCCCAGGCCGGCCGGGCCCCCCGCCTCGGGGCCCGGGACCTCCTCGATGTCGGGCAGCCTGGTGCTGGGCATCCAGTCGGAGGTGTCCCAGTGGTAGGCTGAGGCAGAGGACAGGCAGTGAGTGAGTGGAGGCATTAGCTGCAGGAGAACTCTTGACCACATGGACACGCAGGCACACACATATCTCACTGCACGAAAGGAGGTCACGAGTCCGGCTCCTGAGGAGCACAAACCACTCGACCGCATTTGAGGGTTTCCTGCCTCGAGACTGAAAACCATCAGCGTGGTGTTATACTGCACATGCTGCGCGTCTATTTTATTAAGTTTTTTGTCCATATTTTTATTCTGAGAAAATCCAATGGGAAAAAAAAAACAACTTTTGATGAAGAAAATCATTCACACTCGAATTACAGAATTACCAAGATTTGTTACAGCATGATTTGAACCTTCGTTCGATCGCAGAAAACCTCCAAATGTAGCTTTTAGCATGGTCTCTGCTCTGTGAAAGCGACCGTGTGGAAAGGCTTCATACGAGCAGAGTGTGCTGCGCATGAGACGCGCTATTAGGCATGCTCTCTCGCTCATCCACAAGAGGTGCTGAGGGGCACATGAACCGACCTGGGTGGGAGAAATTCACGTTAGGACACATCACATGCTGCACACAGGGGGAGGAGGGGGTTTGGTTACAGCATGCTGAGCTTCATTGTGAGTCGGGGGTGGGGGGGGGGGGGGGGGAGGGAGGGTTAAGTCAGGCAACGTTGAGGTGGGGCTCCAAGGACACTGAACACCCTGAACCACAACACAGTCAGTCACAGTTTTCCTACGCACAAAAAAAAAAAAGAAACAAAAAATTTGCAAAACAAAGAAAACACAAAAAAAATAAAAGCAAAGCAAACCAAATGAGTTAAAGCAGAAGGAAAAAAGAAAAAGAAAAAAAATTAAATGAAATCAAACAAATGTATGGAACAAAACAAGTTTTCATGCAGGTGCACAGAGGAGGGGAGACAGACTGGCTCTTCGGGACAAGCATCAGCCAATCGCGGTCCCGTTGTGAGAGCATGGCCAGACAGACGGCCGGTAACACAACGGCGCCGACACCAAACCGGCACTTCAACCACATTACCAGGAATAAAGCGCTTCAACACAACCATGAAAACAACATGACAGAGCGGCACTGTGGGTGCCTGGTGGTGGAGGGTAGTAAGTGGGTGCAATTCGTCAACACGACACAGCCGCCGGGCAAAAAGATGGGTGTTGAAAACAGAGCGAGACAGAGAGAGAGAGAGAAAGAGAGAGAGAGAGAGAGAGAGAGAGAGAGAGAGAGAGAGAGAGAGAGAGAGAGAGTGAGAGAGAGAGAGAGAGAGAGAGAGAGACAGAGGTAGAGCGAGATAGAGAGCGAGACAGACAGAGAGAGAGAGAGGGAGATAGAGACAGATAGAGAGAAAGAGACAGAGAGAGAGAGATAATAGCGGTGAGAATGAATGTCTTGCATTGGGCTACCTTGGCCACACACCTACACACACACATACAAACATCCTGTCCACGCCACTGGCAACAGAACTGACACAATGAATTGGATGTCAGGGTCACACAAAGCACACACACACACACACACACACACACTGAGTGGGGAGGGAACGCAGCGAGGATTAATAGCATCGTGCAGATGAAGGGGGGGGAAATGGAGAGCGTGAGCATGAGGAAATGAGGAAGACAGGCATCACACGGAAGACACTGTACAGCGGAGAGAGTGAGACAGTCACCTCTGTTGTAGCTTTGACCTTGGTCCATGACTGACACTGTCAGGTGGGAGCGCAGCAAGACAGGGAGAGAGAGGGAGAGAGAGAGCGAGAGAGAGCGAGAGAGAGAGAGAGAGAGAGAGAGAGAGAGAGAGAGAGAGAGAGAGAGAGAGAGAGAAGAGAGAGAGAGAGAGAGCTTTAGCACGCGATACCTTCCCTGTCTGTCCAGCTAAATATCACTTTGTATGCTTGTTCTATTCTGGTCTGGCGGGCCCCGAGTGCCGCTTATAAGGGGCTGGAGTGGCGATGGTGTAAACCGGGGCTGTAACCCGAAACCTCGGGCCGGCGGGCGGCGTCCACGCAGCCGCATAATGAAACACATCCCTCCGCTTGTTTTTTAGTCCCTCATCGACAAACGCATTATTTTCTATAGATTTCTTGATTTCCGAGTAGCGATCCTCTGAAACGCATCTCGGATGCAGGCTCGGGGCGGTGGGCGTGTGTGCGTGACGCGTAGCGTGCCTACGCGTGTGTGTGTTTCTGTGTGTGTGTGCCTCTGTGTGTGTGTGTGTGTGCGCGCGTGCGTGTGCAGGGTCGGGTGTGTGTGTGTGTGTGTGTGTGTGTATGTGCGTGTCGCGGCACAAACAATGCGGCACTCGCTGTATACCGCGCTACGCCCGGGCATCTGCGGATCTCGCGCGTCTCACGGCAATCACGCCACTTCTCCATGGGTGCTGATCACCCGCTTATACATGACGTGTCCCCCCCCCCCCCACCCACCCACCCACCTGTCTGCGGAATGTAGATGAGAGGGAGCGAGAGAGAGACAGAGACAAAGAGAGGGAGAGGGAGAGGATAAAAGGCCCGTCAGGTGTCTGCCTCCGGTGAGCACACACGTCGGCCTTGAACAATGCACTGCGGTCGCGTCGACCGCAGTGCGCGGCGAGAGTGACGCGGGGGGGGGTCACGGAGGTCGTTTCCTCGCCGCTTGCTCACTTGATGGCGCGTGCGTCAGGATGCCGGCGAGCGAGGCGCCGGAGACACACAGACTCTGTCTTCCACCGGTTTGGGCCCGGTGGTTCTGGTGCTGAGGCCGGAGGAGTTCTGTACCATGGCCCGCGGGGGCCGCCCTGCTTCAGTCCATTCATTATGGATTGATATTCTGCCGCTTTCCAGGGAACTTGTTAAGGATGCTCTAAATCACACCTCGCCTTAACCGCTTTCCAAATGTATTCCTCAGCATATATCGTAACTTGGACCCATACTCAATTATTTACAATGTCCTATTTAAAGAAAATAAATGTTATTCTAACTTTAACTCTAAACTCTTGTAAACATAATTGTCGCCATCCCACTTCCAATAGATAAAGTCAAGAACCCTTCATTGTAAAGTGTGTTCCTCATGAAACGGTTACACAGGAAAAACAAACAAGGAGCAACGGCGTGTTTGTCTTGGATGCCTCGGCGGCGCCGCCGTTGGCCCGCGCTTCCCTCTGAAGCGCCGTGTGACTCGGCCCACAAGCTACAACCTCTAAACTTCTCCCCCCGTAGCGTCGCAGCCGTCAACAGTGTCACATCACATAGCGCCGACGATCGTAGCCCCCCCCCCCCCCCTCACCCCCCACCCCCGGGAGACATTTAGCGAGGCGAGACGACTCGGTGCCGACAACACGCCCACCGGGACCGACCGGAGACGCCGCTGAGTGGGATGACATCCCCGGATGCTGATTGGCCGAGACGGCCGGGGCGTTGATTGAGGGCGATCAAGGGGAAAAAAAAAAAAAATGTTGGCCTCAGCACCGAAAGGACCGCGGCCAAAAGAGGAGGAAGCGGACGCCAACTCCATTTGGGGGGGAGGGGGGGAGGGGGCGGGGTGCTTACGAGCGAGAGTCAGAGAGACAGAGGGAGGGTGAGGAGAGAGATGGAGGAGAGCGTGGAGGCTGAAGTGATGAGACATGGGTACCTTCGTTTTCGATTGTGTCGACTGCGTCATTGACCAGTCGAATGACCGTCACTATGGATGCTTGAGAGGGGGGAGGGGGGAGGGGGGGAGGGGGAGGGAGAGGAGGAGACAGGCATTTAAAACACAGTCCAAGTAGTGGAAGAAGAAGACGAAGAAGGAGGGGCTCGAGCGCTCTGATGCGCCCCCCCCCCCCCCCCCCCCCCCCCCCCTCCGTGTGGCCCGGGACCCCCAGGTGACCCGGGGGCAAGCAAGCCTGGTGGGCGGGGCCAGCGAGCCTGGTGGGCGGGGTCAGCGAGCCTGGTGGGCGGGGTCAGCAGGAAGGCTTCCACATCATTTTAGTTCATTATGCAAAAAAAAAATCTAAAAGATAGAGAGATTCCTCTGCACACAGGCTGGCTGGCATAATGACGAGTAGTACATAAAGCAATAACAATCACTGCAAAAATGTAGATGTTATTTCATTTTAGCTTTCTTTTGCGGGACTAAATGCGAAACTAACTAAGTGACACAGTTTTTTTTTTGACACAGTAACGAATTCTATCCATGACACTTTAACGTACTTTACATTGATCATCCGACAAACCAAAGTATGTACGCTTCCATGATGAAAATCATTAAAAACCAGTTTCCAACAATGTCATTATTGTGGCAAAGCAGTCCGATTAGTCATTAAAGTATATAGAGTGAACAGCAAAATATATACAAATCCAACCATTCACAACACATTGCAGCTGAATGGGGAAACACACAATGCAGCTTGTGGTCAAACACCACAGCGGAAACCCACACCTGGGAGATAAGCAGCCACAACCACCACAACACTGACAGCAGTTCATCACAACCCACAGACAAGGGGCCGTTGTGGTTGTTGTGATTCTAAAATACGGAAAAAATAAAAAGGAAGAAAAAAAGTCAAGTTGACGGCTGACCTTTGCATGAACATGTAAAACAAAAGTGATGGATCATATTCGAGGCAAATGAGAAAACAAAGAAGCAAAAAAAAAAAGAAGCAAACAGAGAAAACAACAACAACGGAACGATAACAGAACCACAGTTAAAAGCCAAACCTGCAACGAAAAACAAATCAAAGCCAACAATATGGTGCGGTGACAACCCGCAGGCTCACAACATCATCACAGAAAGACACTGTTTTTGGGGGTTGGGGGGGGGGGGGGGGGGGGGGGGGGGCGGAGACCACAATTCAAGTCGGTGTGCAGGTGGCCGCCGTTTAAAGCTGCGAATGGGAGCAACTCAGGTCAAACGAGTGGCGGCACGCGACTCTTGTGTGCGGTCCCTTACCGTTGTCGTCGCAGGAGTCCGACTGGAAGGAGCTCAGGGACTGCACTTCGGAGTTGCTGCCCTTGGTAGGGGGGGGGGGGGGGGGGGAGGGGGGGGTGAGGAAAATCTGCGTATCGAGTATGGGCCACAGGTGAGAAAGTACAAATGGAGGTCAGACTCAGAGTTCACCATAGAGCCCCCGTGGGGAAGAGAGTTATAGTTATAGTTATAGAGAGATATCGCTGCTGTTGCAAATTGCTCAGCACTGCTTTAATTGACTTAAATGTAAGGACAAATATGAAACACAAGAAGACAATGAGGCAATATATACAGCATATATTAAAAACGTGTTTGTGTACAAAAATGAAACAGGAGAACAGTGAAACACAGTGATAACTCACTCACTCCCTCACTCCCTCACTCACTTACGCACTCGCTCACAAACACACAGACGAGCTTGTTCTGGAAAGTGGGCATTCAGCGCGGGGTTTAGGGGTACGCTCGGGAGAAGCCATTGCATCAAAGTGGAGTGAGGCGCGTGTTCAGAAGCTCCCGTGAGTGCGCGGCGTCTGCGTCCTCGCCCCTTCCAGAGTGTAATTGACTAAAGATAGACGGCACAAGCACGCCAAACAGACAACAAGTGGCCACGCACGCACGGCTGCCATTGCTCAACGGCAGCTCATTAAATCTGAAGCACCATGGAGGAGGTGAGGGGGGGGGGGGGGGGGCTGTCGGTGTACCATGAATATGGATATGCCGCGATGCACGATAAAACAAATGGCTTCCACTCAGGAGTTTCTTGAAACCCACTAAACCCAAACGCCCGACAACAAACTCCTGCGGAAACAAAACTCAAGACGCAAAGTGTCAGCGCAGCATAAAAACAATACCCAGACACACTACGCCACAAAGTTCTGAAGGACAAAGCGAATGGGGGGGGGTGATGGACGATAAAATGAATACGGGTGGCAAATTGGTTAGATCATAGCCATGTTTAGACTCACTTAACGGGGCTATGATGAAGCAGGTAAACACACATAATTAGGAGCAGATGGCCGTGATTAAAATGGTGTCTTGGCAGAGAATAAACACGATTAAACGCAGTATAAACATATAGATTTTTGTGTATGCGTTATATGCATGTATACCGTAGTGAAGTATATACATAAGAGACCTTTACCTAATCTATATACCCGTTATGCACACACACACACACACACGCACATGCACACACGCACACACGCACGCACACACACATACACACACACACACACACACACACACGCATACACGCATACACGCACACACACACCACACACACACACACACACACACACACACACACACACACACACGCACACACGCACACACACACACACACACACACACACACACACACACACACACACACCCACTCACCCTCGTCGCTGTCCCAGGGGCTCTTGCGCAGGGAGTCGCAGTCGGAGCGGCATGGCGACACGGGCGGCAGGTTGGGCGCCACGCTGCACACCACCACCCCTCGCCGCATGCTCCCCGCCAGGATGCGCGGCGACTCGGGGTGGAAGGTGCTCATCTCCGTGTGCTCGTGGCCGCGCCCGTCGGCCGCCGCCGCCGCCGCCATCATCATCTTCCTGTCCAGCGTGGAGCGCGGGGGCTCGCCCTGGTAGCAGGGCGTGTACGCCATGGGCCTCACCGGCACCTGGGGGGGCCCCACGCCGCCCATGGCCACCACGGCCGCCGGCCCCAGCCCGGCCTCTGAGTACAGGTTGAGGGGGTCGCCGGGCGCGCAGCGCAGCGTCTCGAAGCGGGCGCCGTTGGCCTTGTGCAGCAGCGCGGCGGTGGCGGGGTCCTGCACCAGCGACAGGTCGCCGCGCGCGTAGTCCTTGTGGAAGACGCGCTTGCGGAACGCCACGAACAGCACCACCAGCGCCACGATGACCAGCAGCACGGCGGCGATGCCGATCAGCTCCTCCTTGCCCACCACGGCGTGGCCCGCCTGCATGTCGGGCACCACCACGGGCCGCAGCCCGCAGCGCGGCCCCACGAAGCCCGGCGCGCAGTCGCAGTAGAAGGAGCCCCGCGTGTTGACGCAGGCGCCGCCGTTCTCGCACTGGCCCTCGGGGTGGCCGCGCTCGCACTCGTTCACGTCCTCCTGGCACCTGGGGGGGGGGGGGGGGGCACGGCACATCAGTGATGGATCGGACCGTTAGGAGGCACAGTTATACAGAGTACCATGCATTTGTTTTGAGTTTGCACTCATGGTGATTGTAGACCCCCCGGCTTACTTCACTGGTTTGACATCATGTTGGGACGTATGTCTCGGCATGATGGATCGGACCGCTAAGATGCACATTTATACAGAGTACCACGCACTTGTTTTGAGTTTGCACTCATGGTGATTGTGGACCCCCCGGCTTACTTCACTAGTTTGAGTTCATGTTGGGACGCGTGTCTTGTGAACGATGTTGCGCAGTAAACATGTCACCCAGCTGAAATACTTTATGAGAAACCATAAAAAAAAATAGTCATCAAGGATTTGGAGTTTTGAAAAACAATTAAATTAATTCCTGGCGACAGCAGCAGGAGAAAACATGACAAATGTTATCTCTGATTTTGAGTAAGAGAAGTTTCTACATTTCAAAGGCGGCAAAAGTTATCTACCCATTAAGTTGTCTCAGTCACAGCTCACTGTTTCAGTACTTTAACTTTGAAATAAAACATGTAAAGGGCTTTGATGACGGAAGGCAAGCCGCTTGTGAATAATCTATAATCTGTGTGTGTGTGTGTGTGCACATATGCCGTAGTTTAAATTATTCACAGTTTGATTCTTGATCTTTCCTCACCATTTTGTAGAGGGTAAATGTGGTCAATTGGAGAACAAACGTGCATTGCCACATATGGATTAGCACGCATGGGTATAACGATAACGTGTTTAGGTATCCATGATACCAAACCAGCTGTTTCTCAAAGTTAATAGTTTGCTGCCACCATGTGTCCACAAAAAGGAAGTGCAGACTCAAAGACAACTCGATTCATTTTCTGCAATAAATGTATGCTGCATCATTACAAACACTTAAACACAAAATGTTGTCTTTGAATCCATGCATTTTGCCAGTACACATGTCATGTCCAACACGTCCAACATGTCCAGTGATTTTAAAACCAACTTTAGGTGGAGCACTGATCTTATGCACCCACCAAGAAAAAGTGTACAGCCGTCTGTCTGTCTGTGTGAATATGTGAATGTCTGTCTCAGTCTGTCTCTCAGTCCGTCTGTCCGTCTGTCTGTCTATCTGTCTGTATGTCTGTCTGTATGTTTCTGGGGTCCATCCCCAAGGGTTCTGAAGGTACGTCCTCAAGGCTCTGAGGGTCCATCCCCAGGGGTACGAGGGTCCATCCCCAGGGGTACGAGGGTACATGCTCAGGGGTCTGAGGGTACATCCCCAGGGGTACGAGGGTACATCCCCAGGGGTACGAGGGTCCATCCCCAGGGGTACGAGGGTACATGCTCAGGGGTCTGAGGGTCCATCCCCAGGGGTACGAGGGTCCATCCCCAGGGGTACGAGGGTACATCCCCAGGGGTCTGAGGGTACATCCCCAGGGGTGAACCAAACACTTACGTCAGGCCCTTGAAGCCCCTGCGACAGCTACAGAGGAAGGCGTTGCCGATGGGCTTGCAGGCACCGCTGTTCTGACAGGGGTTTGGCACGCATGCCGTGATCTCTGTCTCACAGCGCCCCCCGGTGTACTGGGGACTGCAACTGCAGGCAAAACCTGTGAACGGCGAAAGAGAGAGAGAGAGAGAGAGAGAGAGAGAGAGAGAGAGAGAGAGAGAGAGAGAGAGAGAGAGAGGGGGTGGTGGGGTGGAATGCAGGCAGAAATTAATAGATGAAGTGGGAGAGATAAAACACAACAGGGAGAGGGGAAAGAGGAGGAGGTGTTAATTAAGCATTTAGCATCAACTGGAAGCTGCCAAACCACGGCTACAAACGCAACGCAAACCCCCCCTGCATTACACATATGGCTGAACAATAGCGCATGTGAAACACGTGTTATCATGCACAGACCGGTGTCTCTGAAAAAACAAACAAACAAACAAAAAAACAAGATTTGAATACACATTGTCTGAGCTTTGGCTTCTGTGCCAGGGAGACTTGGCTAAGGGCTTGACAGGAGCCTGCCAAGAGTAAACACATGTACACACACACACACACACACAAACACACACCCGCTCTCTCTTTCTCTCTCTCTCACACACACTCACACCCACTCCCCCTGGGAAATCACTTGCATCTAATACCTGCACACAATACAGCATGGCGGTGCAACACACATAAAGAAAAACCCCATGTAGGCAGTAGATCTGGAATGAGAAAGTAATGCTCACATCATGTATATAAATAATATATCTGCAAAAACTCAAAACCCAATACGCACACCGCTGTGACCTTTATCCTGAGCAATGCGGTCATTGCAAAGGACAAGTCACAGGCTGTGACAGAACCAGAAACGCTTTGCTCTTTTCAAGTCTTGCCCGGCCTTTCCCACACAACACTGTGTGTGTGTGTGTGTGTCCATTTGTCCGAAAGGTAGGTGTCTTGACACTAACCTTAGCAAGCCTTGCTTTGTAATGTCCACAGCTCAGAACCCCTTGGGTATGGTGCCAAGTGAACAGAGAGTACACGATGGAACTCCCACAGTAAAGAGATGATGTCGATGTGCTTATTCACTACTTTCTTTAATACCCGTGCAGATACAAACTTCTGTTTGGTAATGTGGTGGTACCTTTTTGAATGAATTACATTTCAATTGACGGGGAGACTGAAATAGAGACAGAGAACAAGAGAGAAAGAGAGAGTGATAGTGTGATTTTAGATTTAAAAGGTCCTTCACTTAACCGTTTAAAGAAAAGCATTCGACTGTTAACAAAGAAAAGATGTGAGCAAAAAAAAAAAGATGAAAACTAACCCTCATGAAAAGATGGTTCAAAAAGAAAAACACAACTCTCCCTCATCTCGCACTGTACATACAACACTGCCCAGGGCCCAGAGACGGTTGGAAGCTAAAAGCATCCAAATCTTCACAGACACAGAGGAAAGGAGAACAACAGAGAGAGAGAGAGAGAGAGAGAGAGAGAGAGAGAGAGAGACAGAGGCAGGCAAGTGAGAGTGATGGATACAAGGCAGTGAGAACGCGAAGCGGGTCAACGAGATGAGTCCACCACGTCAAACAGAGCGAAGAGCCACACACTCCAGACAGGGCGGGGCGGGGGAAGCCGAGCCAGGAGCGGCCGCTGACGGCTGCTCATTACATATTTACTGGCAGTTAACTGCCGATTTGGGGCGGTGCGGGGAGCGAGGCCTCGGTCGGCCCTGTGCGCCAGCTGGCGGGGCTCTGGCGGTCCATCAGAACACCCATCAAAGGAACTTCACACGCTCCGTCTAGCCCCGGCCGCCGCCACCGCCACGCCGTCCCCTCTATCTGCGTCTCCAGAGCAGCGATGGCCGCCGGCGGTAGACACACACACACACACACACACACACACACACACACACACACACACACACACACACACACACACACACACACGGACACACACACACACACACGGACACAGGCGGCACATACGCACACACACACACACACACACACACACACACACACACACACACACACACACGGACACAGGCGGCACATACGCACACACACACACACACACACACACGGACACAGGCACAGACACACACACACAAACAACCGGACACAGGCAGCACACACACACACACACACACACACACAGACATACACACACACACATATGCCCGGACACAGGCGGCACACACAAACACACACACACACACATACACGTGCGGACACTGGCGGCACACACACACAAACACACACACACACAAACACAAACAACTGGACACAGGCAGCACACACACACACACACAACCGGACACAGGCGGCACACACACACACAAACACACCCACGCCCGGACACAGGCGGCACACACACACACACACACACACATGTGTCTGTACCACACACACACACACACCCCGGACTGCGGCAGCGACACACGTGGCCCCGGAGGCCGCTGGGCGTGGAGACGAGACGGGGAACAGGACTGATGGCGGAGCCACGGAGGAGCAGGAGAGGCGAGGGAGCCTTAAAAGCTGTTTCTCTCTGGATGATTGTTTTTCTTTTATCCGCGGCGGTCAGCGAACAGTCGATCACGGATAAACTGTCCCGGCGCGGGCAGACAGTCTGAGTAAAGCCCCGAGGGTGCGGATAACAGGGAGGACACCTGGGTGCGTTTTTTTTTTTTTTTCTGGACGGCTTTCATTTTTTCAGCAAGGCTGCCTGGAAAAAGCGATAGATTTCTGTTGTTTTTGTGCGGTTTGCTTTGACTATTGACTTGACCGGGGTGGTGCGTACGTCGCGGGACACATAGAGGCACATCACAGCTCTGTGTGACGGACCTGCTCTCTCTCACTTGTTGTGATGTGTGTGTGTGTGTGTGTGTGTGCGTGCGTGCGTGCGTGCGTGTGTGTGTGTGTGTTTGTACAGTGTGTACGGTGGTGACTGTGTGTGTTGTGACACTCGCGGAGGAGCGTCCTTCGCTCTGTGTTGTCACGTCGGCCCCCTGTTCCTTTGTTTGCATTATCGTAGCTTCACTCGCCGCAGAGCAAATTGGCCCCCCAGAGACACACAGGACGTCACCGCGGTTCTTATTCCCAACAACACACACACAGCACGCACGCAGCGTTTGTGGATGGGAGTGAGAGAGAGTGTTCTGCTACCCCCCACCCCGGTAGTATCGGTAGTATCCGTGAGGAGGACCCGGTCACTGGGACCCGACCGCACGCCCCTCTCTGGTCCACATTAGCCTGCTTCATCACGTAGCATCACTTATTACTGCATCCCCGTGATCCCCTGAAGCGCTTCACACACGAGCACCGTTGACATTAGCAGTCACCGCCCGGCTGCACGTTACAGTGCCACAGCCGTGGGCCGGAAGCAGGTAATTGCAGGGGAAACAGTTAAAGATAATATAAGAGCCGAGGGAAGGTGAGGGGGGGGGGGTTCAATGTAGGGGTGGTACAGAGCGTGATGTCGGGATCAAGGCGCCACACCAGAGATCGCCCGCCTCCTAGGACAGATCGATGGGTTGTTCACAGTCGTGCTGCCAAATGTCATCGCGTTCAACCCACCCAGCCATGCCGGTTGGTTGACGGCGGTACAATGCGGCCCTGTGTGCACAAGATGAATATCTGGATTCACACATTATTTTTTTCAGTTTTCAGTTTATGTTTGTTGAATTTTGATTGTATCTCGGTTGAAAAAACTCTGTTTACTCGAGAGGGAGACAGCGCTGACAACGCCAGCCTGTTTACACGTCGGGGTGAGGGGTGAGGGGGGGGGGGGGGGGGTGCGAGATCCCTGCTTGATATGTGCACGCACACACAGGTTTTAGGTTTGCAACACGCCTGTGAATCTCAGAGAGTGGGGAAAAGACATGGGGATCGTGGTGTACCAGTTTTTCAATATGTTACGATGTAATATTTCAATATTAAATCATAACATATACGCCCATATGTGAACTTATGACGACATAGATACATCCTTGATAACTTATGTCCATACAAACAACGGTACCGGACACCAAAATCTTTACTCGTCCATTCATTCAACCGAACCCCTCCGCACACACGGTCGACACGTTTTTCATGCACTTCCCGCGACTCACCACCAGATGGCAGACTCGTGCAGGTGGCGCCGTTGAGGCAGGGCTGCTTGAGGCAGGCGTCCGGGTAGAGCACGCAGCCCAGCTTCAGCTCCGTCAGGCCCACCACCTCGGCGTAGCGCGACCGCTTGTTCTGCAGCGGCAGCTCGTTGTCGTTGAGCGTCACCGAGTCCAGGCAGCCCTGGAAGCCGTCCAACACCCGCGGACCCTTCTTGGCGTCGGTCAGGCTGCGCGAGTTGGGGGGCTGCACCTGTAGAGCAGGGGGGCAGCAGACGTAAGGACGGCACGCCACTCAAGTCATAGGGTGGTGCTGTGATACCTACAGTATAATAATAACTGCACTGTTATGGTTATTAAAATGTACAAATATTCCCAACTACATGACAGTGGTTGATAACTACAATACTGTAGCTCACAACTACATTATCATAGTTCATAACCACAATATTATAGTTTACAACTACACTATCATAGTTCATGACTACAATATTATAGCTCACAACTACACTATCATAGTTCATAACCACAATATTATAGCTCACAACTATACTATCATAGTTCATGACTACAATATTATAGCTCACAACTACACTATCATAGTTCATAACCACAATATTATAGTTTACAACTACACTATCATAGTTCATAACTACAATATTATAGCTCACAACTACACTATCATAGTTCATAACCACAATATTATAGCTCACAACTATACTATCATAGTTCATGACTACAATATTATAGCTCACAACTACACTATCATAGTTCATAACTACAATATTATAGCTCACAACTACACTATCATAGTTCATAACCACAATATTATAGCTCACAACTATACTATCATAGTTCATGACTACAATATTATAGCTCACAACTACACTATCATAGTTCATAACCACAATATTATAGTTTACAACTACACTATCATAGTTCAAAACTACAATATTATAGCTCACAACTACACTATCATAGTTCATAACCACAATATTATAGCTCACAACTATACTATCATAGTTCATGACTACAATATTATAGCTCACAACTACACTATCA
>JAXIVH010000061.1:909783-926948 GCA_036785325.1 Urophycis tenuis | reverse complement strand
GGCAGGGGGGTGGGGGGGGTGGGGGGGATGGGGCGGGATCAAAACACAAAACTGTTAGTAAAGGGGCGTTTAGCAGACGCTTTTGTCCAAAGCGACTTAAAATCAGTACATTTGAGGGGTTCGACATGTGAAGGAGGGGGGATCAAGGGGATCGAACCGCTGACCCTACGGTTAGTGGACGACCGCTCTGTCCGCCTGCTCTACCCACTGAGCTAATGTCGCCTTGTTAGTCAGTGCAACTGCATTGTAACACAATGCAGTATCACAGTATGGGCTGAGAGATAAAGGACAATGAACCAGTAACAATGAATGGACAATGAATGAGTAACACCCTAAGTTAAGGGTCTGAGAGGGCTATTGTCAATATGAATACATAAATGGAGTCAAATGGAGTCTGTGGGTGTGCGCGTGTGGACGAGGCCCTGCCGTGTGTGTGTACCGGTGTCGGGGTCCAGGGTGAAGTCCTGGGAGTTGGGCCCGCTCAGGGTGAACTGGATCCAGGCGCTGACGCCCACGTCGGCGTCGGTGGCTCCGACCCGCAGCACCGGCCCGTTGACCGGGATGTCCTCTGGGATGGAGGCTGTGTACACGGGCTGCCACGCAACACACACACACACAAAATTACACACAGACACACACACACACATATACACACAGACACACACACACACACACACCGACATGCACACCCACACCCACACACACACACACACACACACACACACACACACACACACACACACACACACACACACACACAGGCACATACACAGAGACACACAGACACACACACACACACACAGGCACATACACAGAGACACACAGACATACACACACACACACAGGCACATACACAGAGACACACACACACACACACACACACACACAAACACACACACACAAGTTGCTCACTCCACGTCTGTGTTTGTAGAGCCCGTTATCCCGGTGGGGCCTCAGCCGCACACAGAGACAAAGAGATTTGCGGTGGATGGACTATCAGCAACACATTGCATGTGTGTTTCATCACCCGCGCGCGAGCACCGCCGTGAACCAAAACAACACACAGACGCCCTTCCTCGGAGCCCGCCCTTCATGGTACACGATGTGCCCGCAAGGGATCACGTTGTTACAAATTCTCCCTCTCTACCTGGTCACAGACGGGACTGTTGTCGTTGGTGTCAGTGACCACCACGGCCACCGTGGCCCTGGTGACGAAGAGGCCGTCGCTGGCGGTGACGTTGAGCGTGTAGCGGTCCTGGTCCTCCCGGTCCAGCAGGCCCTTCACGTACATCTTCCACTCGCCCTGCACCAGGCCCAGGGCGAACACCCCGCCGCGGTTCCCCCCTGGGAGGCAGACAGAGAACAGCAGGGCGTTACAGCACTCAGGCGACAGAAGGGGACCCGGATCGGAGATCACCCCCAGGGCCGATACCAGAGCCCTGTCGGGACATTTTACAAAGTGAAGTCACGTGATGCGTTGACAGATAGAGCTCAAGTCTCTCTGTTAAAACATCACCACACCGGTTGCCTTAGCCCTGACACAATTTCTAGATGAAAACATATATCTTATATATAATTTGTAAAATTTCCCAGCCTGGGATCAATAAAGTATAGCTATCTATCTATCTATCTATATTTACCATTGGGGTAAATATAGGCCTAGAGCGATCACCTCTACACATCATCATTCAGTAGAAGTAATGTTCCTCAAACAGCAGACAAAACATATGCGTCTCGGCATTTTCCCCATCAAGCAGAGCGGCGCAGGTGAGTGTGTGCGTCAGATCACCGTCGCGGCCCGACAGCGTGTGTACGTGCCGTTACCCTCAGTGTCGAGGGGCTCTTCATCAGCACCCTCCACACCTCTCTGATCACTGATAAGTTCCCCCGCACACGCCTCCACTAACAGCGGCACACATCTGAACACTGGCTGCAGCTGAGCAGAAATACAAGTGGGGAAGAGTAGCGTTGTGGGTGGAAGGTGTGTGTGTGTGTGTGTGTGTGTGTGTGTGTGTGTGTGTGTGTGTGTGTGTGTGAGTGTGTGTGTGTGTATGGAGGGGAGTGTGTGAGTGTGTGTGTGTGTATGGAGGGGGGTGTGTGAGTATGTGTGTGTATGGAGGGGAGTGTGTGAGTGTCTGTGTGTGTATGGAGGGGAGTGTGTGAGTGTCTGTGTGTGTATGGAGGGGAGTGTGTGTGTCTGTGTGTGTATGGAGGGGAGGGTGTTTGGTGGAAAAGTGTCCCATGGGGGTCTGGTTGAAGGTCCGATGAGTAAGAAAATTAACTTGTTCAGAAGTCCTTTACTAATGAACAAAATGCAATAATAAAGTTTGTGTTGTTATTTATAACCACATGATATATATATATATATATATATATATATATATATATATATATATATATATATATGTGGTTTTATATGTATGTGACATTTTGGCTTGAAGGACTTCGCAAAAATAAATACAGATGCATAGAAATACTGTCTCTATGAATGCATACCCTCTCTTGAGCTGTGTGCATCACGGTGGAAGAAAACCTCAAAGAGAAGTGATGATACCGTGGACACGGTAGACACAGGGCTTACACCCCAAAAGAACACAGTCGATGCAGGAAACAAACAAAACTCAAACAGCGTTACAGCATGAATTAAGCTCAGGCGTGCAGCCTCAGATCAAATCGAATATGTCCCATTTCATACAGCAACAACCGTACTTTAACGGATTGGGCTGAGCTTATCTTCCAGGAGCAAGGGGAGAAATTCCTTTCGGTATGTCTTCCCTATCTGCTTTGTGCACATCAAATTGGTTTTCTTTTTTTTTTTTCTTCTTCTGGTGAGCCAGAAAGGTCACTTTTGTCTAGTTTTCTGACTTACACACTTTTGCCGTTTCAATTCATTCACTTAAGTTTTCTTCATGCCTTCCCTCCAGAGAAACTCAATACCTAGGGCTATCATTGCTCTCTAGCCGTCTAGCTGTCATCTATAAGGTCATGTCTTTCATTCTAAGCGGTGGCGTGTCTGCGCAGGCTTCATTAGAATGCCACCCAGCGGAGGATTCCCCGCCTATTTAAAAGCCCTTCATGGACACTCCGTTTTCCCTCATCCTCCACCCACCACCCCAACCCCCCCCACTCCCCCGTCAGCGGCCCTGTCCTCTGTCCCCCGTCTCTGAGGGGGCGTCCCCGGCTTCCTTGTGACTCTCACACTTGTCAATTAGCGAGGAAGAGTGCGGGGGAATAAGTCATTCTGATCAACATCACTGTAATGAAGACATGTTAGCCTTCAACCTGCTCACTACTCTCTTTCCATTTTACCCTTGTTCCCTTTTTTCCCCACAGAGTTATCTTTGACCAGGGCTCGGGGATGTGGATGTAAATAAAAAAGGTACACAATATAAACTCCAACCCAGTAATTGGATGTAGTTATTTTGTCATTGGGGATTTTTGTTATGACAGTGACCTCACATTGATTTGTCACGATCAAACAAAGTTTAATTAAAAACTACACTATATATTAATAACTTTCATATCCTGAAGTTAGTGCATATCATAGCGAGGTATGACCCAAGGCCAGACAGCCTTCATCAAATACATGTCAGTTTGGGAAGTGTCTCTAAACTGTTTACTCAAACTATTTCATATCCCTTTGGCCTTGGGCAAGCTGTAATGTACTGGAGGAGAGTCAAGGGGTGTGGAATGCTAATTTTCTGTAGAAAAATGTGCTAACACATATCTGGCAGAGCTGATATCAGCATTAAAAAAATATATAGTTCAGTGCAGGACACTGTTTGTTTTGTAATCAGGCCCAGTTCTAGATATATGCACACCCAATGTACACACACAGAAATTATATGAATTGTAAATTGTAGTGCATATTTAATTTGGTATCATGAGATTCCTCCTCATGTTTGACCAGTTGAGTTGTGAGAGTTGTGTTATGAAGGACATGGCTCAATCATGTAGCTCCCTGACATGTTGAAGGATTAACACCAATAACAACAAATACTACAATTCCACGATACAGCAAAATCCGGTCACATGGGAGGTTTAGCATCGGTTTAGCCGCAACAAAGGGATGGCCAAAAACAAGTAGGACAAGAACCAAAGTAATCACTCACCAGTTATGTGGTAGCTGACTTGGCGGTTGATGGGAGAGCTGTCGTCATCTTTAGTGTTCAGCACAGCCACCACCTCCCCTGGTGGGTCACTCTCCCGCACAGAGCCGTGATACCTCTCCTCCAGAAACGTGGGGGGGTTGTCATTGACATCGGTCACCACCACTGTCACAGAAGTGGTAGCGGACAGAGCAAGGTTCTCCCCAAGGTCATAGGCCACCACTGTAAACGTGTAGGATGGGTTTGTCTCGTGGTCCAGCTGTTTAAGTGTGGATATCCAACCAGAGTTGCTGTCGACGCTAAAGACACCAGCCAATGGGTCTCGTTCCACTGCTGCTGGCTGTATTGCTGTCCCAAGACTGTAGGTCACCTGACCATTGGCTCCGGAGTCTGGATCCAATGCATGGACTTGGATTATTCTGGTTCCAACAGGCATTCCCTCCATAGTTGTAGCCTCGTATGAATTGGATTCAAAGGCAGGCTTGTTGTCGTTTAGATCCAGCACTTTCAGCTCTACATCCACTGTGGTCACGGAATCCAACTTTGCCTGCTGAACTGTCGCAGTGACCTTGAAGTAGAAGGCTTTGATTACTTCGTGGTCTAGAGGCTTATCAAGCTTAATGATGCCTGTATCCTTTTCCACCACCAATACCACATCCTTGTTGTTCTCCCCAGTCTCACCATTCACCAGGGCAAAGGCAGGAGAGAGAGAGGCATGTCCAAGAGGAGTGTTGAGGCGCACCATCCCAATGGAAGCGCCTATAGGGGTGTCCTCTGGCATAGTAAACGAATACTGGGGTTGGGTGAAGGAGGGGATCAAAGCATCCGGTGCAAGCACATGGATGTAAACCGATACCAGAGAATGTCTCACAGGGTTTCCACTGTCGACAGCCTTGACAAAAAATGACAATACAGAGTTCCTCATATGGCTGAAGCTGCCTTTAGTTACCATCCAACCATTGTCAGGGTCGATCTCCAGAATATCCACCACTGGTACATGTGCCTCACTGTAAAGGGAGTATGTCACTTTGGCATTGACACCATTGTCAGGATCGTAAGCCTGGATTTGGGTTACTAAAAATCCTTTGGCAACATCAGATGTAACTGAAGCTCGATACTCAGTTGCACGGAACTGGGGTGCATTGTCATTTTCATCCAATAAGGTAACTTGTACGGTGCAGTAAGAGGCACGGCCGCCAGAATCCTGGGCTTCAACTGCAAGAATGATGTCCTTATTGGCTGGGTCTTCACGGTCCAACTTCTCCACGGTAGTGATAAAACCGTATGCATCAATGCTAAACTGGTCCTTGCCCATGTCATTAACAAACGAATAGGTGATTTTGCCAAACACCCCAGGGTCTGCATCAGTTGCTTTCACCTGAAATTGAGACAATCATAAACAATGAAATAATATGTATTGTATGTAAATTGTATGTAATCTAAGCATGCATTAATATGATTCATTTAAGAAAGACATAACATTTTGCAGATTTTTATTACCTGTATAACTTTGGTGCCAATGGCAGCATTTTCCCGTAACTCTGCATCGTATGTACTTAATCCAAACAGTGGGCTGTGCAGGTTTGCCCCCAGCACCTTAACATGAACCTGTGCAGTGCTGGTGAAAACCCCGTCAGACACTGACACATTCAGGCTGTAGGCAGGCTCCATCCGTTGCTTACGATGGCCAGACAGAGTTATAATTCCTGTCTTCATGTCAATCAAAAAATTCATCCTCTCATTGCCGGATAAGATGCTGTACACCAGCTTGTCAGAATCTGAGCTGTCGGCGTCAGAAGCTTGGACACAAGTCACAAAGTGGCCCCTGGTGGCAAGCTCGCTTACGTAGGCCTCGTAGAGCAGCTGGTTGAAGACTGGAGGGTTGTCATTCATGTCATTCACTACAACCACAACTGATACCTCGCTCCTCAAAGGTGGGAAACCGTTATCGGTTGCCCTGACGGTGAAATCATAGCTCTGAACTACCTCATGGTCAAGCATACGAGCAGTTAAAATTAAGCCGCTGCTACTATCAATGTGGAAGTAGTCTGTGCTGTTGTGCATGTCTGAGAATATCTGGTAGCGGACTAAGCTGTTCTTTTCTGAGTCTGCGTCAGTGGCGATTACTTGAAGTGCTGGTGTACCGATCATAGCAGTTTCTGACAAGACAGCCCTGTAAGACATTTTTTCAAACAAAGGTTGGTTGTCATTCACATCTTGAACAATCACATCTACGTCTACTTCAGCACGGGCGCCAGTCAGATAGTCTGTGGCTCTTACAGTTAGCCGGTAAGAAGATGCCTCTTCATAGTTCAAAGAGTGGATGACGCTAATGACTCCTGTGTCAAACCCAATGTCAAACTGAAGGGATGGATCTCCTTCAACAATCGTGTAGATAATGTTTTGGCCTTCAGGGCTTGTGGCATTGATTCCAAGGATTGGTGTGTACACTGCTACATCCTCATTCACAGACACGGAATAGAATGGTTTGTCAAACACTGGCATAGCTTTGTTTACTACAGTGATGGGGAACTCTATGGTAGTAGAAAGAGGTGGGTGACCACCATCTCTGGCATAAATAACCATCTGGTATTCCACATTAGATAAGTCTGATTCAAAGGCCTTCTTGAGTGTGAGGATTCCTGTGTGCCTGTTGATTTCAAAATGCCCATGGCTGTCCTTGAGGTAGTAAGAAACCTCTCCATTGATCCCCTTGTCTCGGTCTACTGCCATGACTCTAAATATATGTGAACCTGGCTCAGCCTCAACTTGTACAGCGGCATAATATGGCAGCCCAACAAATATAGGGTTGTTGTCATTGATGTCCTCAACTTGGACTTTGACCATAACTCTAGCTACACGCTGGCGATCGTGTTCCCTGCCTGCTTCAACAACTAGTTCATAGAATTCCTGCTCTTCTCTATCGAAAGGTACTCCTGTGGTTTGAATTACACCCGAAGTTGGCCGGATTCTAAATCGGGTGCCAGCATTCAAAAGTGTGTACTGAAGAGGTTCATTAAGACGGTTCCCCACAGCATTAACAACGGCAACTTTGGTGATGTTTGTTATGCTCTCTTGAATAGAGGATGAGTAGATACTTTGACCAAAGCTAAGACCAGAATCGAGAGCTTCTCTGACCAAAATGGTAACCAGAGCTGTGCTAGAGAATTTGCCATCAGAGACTTTCACGTTGAAGCGGAAACGTTCTTTGGAGAAGTTGTTGTTTTTAACAGTGATGATTCCACATGAGGACTCAATGGCAAAGTGTTCCAAGATTCCATCGGTGAGGGAGAAGGTAAGTTCTGTAGGTACGTTTTGGTCAGGGTCAATGGCCGACACCTTCAGAGCCTCCACACCCACATAGGTAGGGAGTAACAAGACCGCCTCATAGGCATCCTGGGTGAAACGAGGAGGTGAATCATTGGTGTCAATTACCTCTATGGTGACCTCGGTGGGACTGTCTGCTGTCAGCTGTGGCCTTCCACTGTCCCTCACATGAACATGAAAGTGGAAACTAGAAAATGTCTCGTGGTCTAGATTAGCAATGGTCCTGATGGAGCCAGTACCAGAGTCAACTGTAAAAAACATCTTGGCAGTATCCTCAACAATCTGATACACCAAGAGTGCATTTTGATTGTGGTCCGCATCAGTCGCCTTGATTACCAAAGGTGATTCATCTGAATTAAGAACCACACTGTTGACTGGCGCAGCTTCACTTATGCTTCCACGATAACTCAGATGTTGGAAGACTGGCTGGTTGTCGTTTTCATCCACAACTTGAATGTGCAGGGTGGCATTTGAAGCCATCCCTGCCATGTTGGTGGCCTGGATGGTCAGCGTGTAGGATGTTTGGGTCTCATAGTCAAGGGGCTTATGCGTGGTGATCACGCCACTATATTGGTTTATCTGGAATTTCCGTTGGCTGTTGCCCTGTCTGATGTCATAGGTCAATGTGGATTGGCTGACTGCATTTATTGTGGTAACCGATGTTCCAACTGCAACATTCTCTACGATTTCAGCCTGGTACTCAGGTTGAGGGAACTTTGGCCCGGCATTATCAGAGAGGGTAACACTAATGCGAACAAGCGTTGTTGTGGACAAGGATGGGGAGCCACTGTCGGTGACCCGGACAGTCAGAACATAATGACCAATGGAAGACAGGTCCAAGTCACGGGCAACAGAAATTATGCCCAAAACTGGTTCAATTCGGAATGCATTTCCAGCGTTTCCTGAAACAGATGAGAAAAAGAACATATTGGGTTTGAATTGGACAAATATGTGAGGCCCATACCCTTTTCACACTGTAAAACATTTTCCTTTTTTTACCTCCTTCAATTGCGTAGTGGAGCTCTGCATTGGCTCCTTTATCTTTGTCCAAAGCGGTAACCTGGACCACGGCCGACCCCACTGCAGCAGACTCATAGACAGAGCCTTCATACAGAGTACTAGTGAAGAGGGGCACGTGGTCGTTAACATCTTCCACCTCGATTAGCACACGCGCCAAGCCTCGTCTGTAGGGGAACTCCTGGTCTTTAACCTAGTGAAAAAGAAGATGGCAGGAACTCATACAACCATATTACCATTTGGATCTTCAAATCTGCAAGACTTGTAATGCTTGAACAAATGCAATGCTTTAAAGCATGATTGCTAGACCGCGATTATGGATACCAATTAAAGGATGCTTGTTTGTTTTTATCTACAGGAAACAGCTTTGTTTGTGTACAGCATTGTACTCAAATGTCTCAGTAAGATTGACATTGAGTGCTACTTAAGAACTGTTATGGGCCCTTAGGGACAAGCTACTTCCAACAGTGGGTTTGAATTAATAGGCTAATGAGATTGATATTCATGCCATATTCTGAGACTCTCCAAAACAGTTCAGTGAGATCAGACAAAAAAATCAGTGCCACACAGGGAGAATATAAATAGGACAGCATGAGCATCCAATTGATTATATACCCTTTGGATATTCATATGTAAGCTAAAATCTTGTGAACTCATGTTGATGATTTGCAAGCATGCAAATAACTTCTATACTATCTAAAACACCTTAAAAACTGTTGCTGCCACTGGAACAATTTCCCTAATGTCCTCCCTGAGATGAAGAGTACATATCATCTTATGTTGTCAAATGCTTTTATATGTTATGAAATGAAATATATATTATATTTATACGGATAGCCAAGATGCATGCGCCGTTTGATTGTGTCTGTGTGCTATAAATATGAGATATGAAATGCACTTTCAACTATCCATTATACAATATGAAGATTATACTGTAGATAGTATAGGGGCTGAGACTGATAATACCACATTTAATCAGTGCACTATGCCACCAACAGAAACATCCCCTATTCTCTATGAAATTCCTTCCTGTATTTTTCATAACCAGTGAAGCATCATTTCAAATTGACTACATCAGATCAATAACTGCATTTTTCTAACGGAGATTAACTGGTATGACGAGGTGTTAAAACAGAGTGCATTTCCTATTCCTGGCTTTAATCTGCTACTCAAGAGAGGAAGTCAAGCAAGCCGACCCAATTAGATTTATTTTCTTCAAAAGCAGAAATCACAAATAATACAAGCCCTATAAGACCTCAAATATGTTCATTGCAGAAACACACACACAGACACACACACACACACACACACACACACACACACACACACTTGCACATGCACACTCTCTTAATTCTTTAACTGCACACACAATTGCATGCTATTACATTTTAATTAAATCTAAGACCAAGGGCCCGTTCTCGCACTCATTTTCTCACACATTTTCTTTTCATTGCTTCTTTAGAAACGTATCCCATTTCCTCTGATGAGGCTTGAATACTGCTCTGTTACTCTTTTGCGATTAGCATAATTGCTAAATGATGAGTAAATGTAGAATGTGCAAAGATAACATCACACCAATTATATTACAGTACTTTGGGCTCAGCACAAGTGTCTGCAACTGTATTTATTTGCCTCATTCCCAATGGTATGCAAGAAATTGAAGATTTGAACATTTTGTTTAAAGTAGAAGGTCAGAAACCATAATTGGTGGAGGGGGTGCAATGACGTTACTTGGAATTGGTCAATTATCTGGAATAATCATCCAATTGGACTGAAGGCTTTGCTTATAGACCAAGTGGCTGATACATTTTGTAAGCCACGGCGGGGGAGACTGACGTGTCATTTCTCCAGGTTTGTATGGTTGGTTCCATTGTGACCCGAACCCGAAGGAGTCAACAGAATATGTGATTTTATTGTCCCAATTCATTTCTTACCTAATTCAGCTCAGATCTCAGTGCTGAGTTCAACTCCATGTTAAGTATTTTTGAGAGGTATGGTTTTTCTGTCCTATTGAGTTCTAATGTTATTAAGACCTTAAAATGAGTGTTGACCATAGACCGCTGCGTGGCGGCCATTCAATCCCTGCTCTAGTTTCCACTGTAGTTTGCAAAAAATCTCAAATCCCAGTATCGCTCCATTGAAACCCACACCCTCAGAGCGGGCCACGTGCCAACCAGCCGGGCGGTGACGTCAAGGAGGCTACGTCTCTATTTTGCAAAAAAGCCTGCGTCATCCTGCGTAGCGGTCGCGGCGCTGCGGCGTACCATGACGGTGAGGATGTGTTGGGCGCGGGCCTCGTGGTCCAGCCTCTCCGTGGTGTAGACGCTGCCCAGCGCCGGGTCGATACGGAACAGACGCAGGCTGCCCGGGTCCACGGCGCCGTGCAGCGAGTAGGCCAGCCGGTGGTGCTCGTCGCGGTCCAACGCCACCACCTGCACCACCTCCGTGTCCGGGGGCGTGTCCTCCGAGATGGCGATGTCGTAGGTGGGCTGGGAGAAGACGGGCGCGTTGTCGTTGTTGTCCAGCACGCTGATGAGCACCTGATGGGGGACGACAGAGAGAGGGAGGAGCATGGGCAGAGTGAGTGAGGCGGGGAGGACAGAGAGAGAGAGAGGAGCACGGGCAGAGTGAGTGAGGCGGGGAGGACAGAGAGAGAGAGAGGAGCACGGGCAGAGTGAGTGAGGCGAGGAGGACAGAGCGACAGAGAGGAGCATGGGCAGAGTGAGTGAGGCGTGGGAACGCCCGCCGTTTTGATGCCCCCCCGGTGCAGATCGAGTCTCCAAAGCAGCTGAACAGCATAACTGCCCGGCGGAAAAAAAGGGGATTCAGCATTGGCCATTTTGGGTTGCCTGCTTTGAAGCTGAAATATGTATAATTAAAAAAACATTTTTTTTAAACATTTTTTTTACAGTAAGGTTGACGCACCCAAACACTGTTTGATTTGCACTCCATTCTGCAGTCATTTCAACCGATCGTTTATTTCCATTCATCACATATCAGATGCACGCACAGGTGGACGCAGCGCACATGTACAGAAAAAAAGCCTAATCTATCAGCGTGCGTGTGTGTGTGTGTGTGTGTGTGTGTGTGTGTCTGTGTGTGTGTGTGTGTGTGTGTGTGTGTGTGTGTGTGTGTGTGTGTGTGTATGTGTGTGTGTATCTGTGGCGGCGGGGTGCGTGGCTCGTGACGTGCGCCCGGGGGCCGCCGCTCATGGAAAAAGGTCTGCGTCACCGACGCTAAGTTGTGCAGCCCACTGTGTGCAGTCGAGGACACACACACCACAAACAGGGAACCGCTATCAGCAGCCAGACAGAGAAACACAGGCAGGCGGAGATAAAGACAGGAACATGGAAAACGAAAGAGTCTGTGTGTGTGGGGGGGGGGGGGATGCAATAGTAACAGTAAGAAAGAGAGAGAGAGAGAGAGAGAGAGAGAGAGAGAGAGAGAGAGAGAGAGAGAGAGAGAGAGAGAGAGAGAGAGAGAGAGAGAGAGAGAGGGAGAGGGAGAGAGAGAGAGAGAGAGAGAGAGAGAGAGAGAGAGAGAGGGTGAGAGAGAGGGAATCCAAGAGAGGAGACACAACACAAATGAGGTGGGAGGGAGGGTATAGGGGGGGGGCTGGGGGAACACGGGGGAGGCTTCTGGGCTTAGCGTCTAAATTTAAACCAACGCGCGGCAGCCTTCTGTTGGTCTGTTGGTTGCAGCAAAGACTTTCTTTTCCAACCCCCCCCCCCCCCCCACACATGCACACACACACACACACACACACACCCCGCGGGCCAGAGCCATGCCGAGACTCCATATGGGAGCCCTAGCTAGAGGACACACAAACACACTCACCCACACACAAACACAACAAATACACACCCTTTCTATGTGCTTACAGGTGTGTGGGTGTGCGTGCGTGCGTGTGTGTGTGTGTGTGTGTGTGTGCATATGTGTGTGTCTGTGTGTGTGTGTGTGTGTGTGTGTATGTGTGTGTGTGTGTGTGTGTGTATTGCACATGCAAATGCCTCTCAAGTAAACCCCTGTTCCATTGTAATCAGCCAAAAAAACACCACATGAGGGTGAATCCTGCTGTAGAGGTACTTAAGTGCAGTCTGCTATACTTAAGACAGAAAACAGCTAGGGGGATCAACAAGTGAAGAGAGCGTTACTAAGAGACCATCGGCGAAGAGTACAGTGATGTCTATGAAAGACTTTGATTGAAAAAGGTTGTACAGTACCCATACCCCCCCATCTGGCTCTCAATTCCCTCTGCAGCCCACTCTTCAACTGCCTTTCCCACTAAGACATCCAAACAGGGTTTTGATGAAATTCTGTATGCTATTCCACATATGTAGTCTGGATATTCTGTTTGTGTGTGTGTGTGTGTATGTGCATTTTGTAGTCGGTTCTTATAAAACAGGGACATGCGATACATACAAATGGAGAGAAGTGGCTTTGTTGTATAGGCTCGACTCATGCAGCTAACATGACATGAGAGATGCAGACCCCAAATGGCTGCAGATGTATGTGAATCGAAATTAAATTCATAAACATATCAATCTCCTTCTCCCTGTTGAGTAAAGTGACTGTCCGTTGTGCCTATACCAGCATGTTAAATGTGAAGATAGTGTGTGTGTGTGCAAATCTGGGAGGAAATCATATGGTGACTCATTCACATGTCAGATGTCTTTCTTCACTGAAATGCTAATGTTATTATTCTCTTATTATATTATCATCTGTATGTGTGTGTGTGTGTGTGTGTGTGTGTGTGTGTCCTGTGTGCTTCTATGTGTGGGTTTGTCGATCCTGACATGTCCCCATACATACTGTATCTAAAACTGGACATTTAAGTCATTGAATTATTATTGTGAGGCCTATAATATTGTCAATTTTGAAGGAGTATTACTCCGTTTTGAGCTGCTTGGAGTCGCTTGGCGCGGGTCTGCATTTCCTCGTGTCCTCACGTCAAAGAGGCACTTAAACCTGCACTTTGAAACTATTCTACTGTAGCTCCAACTCCATTAAAACATATCTCCGCAAGACTAAAACGTGCCCATCCACCAGTCAATCCACCCAGGGAAGGTTTCACTATAAAGCGTTCGTGTTCTGGTCCGCTTTCGCTTCACCCATCCATGGCATAATCTCAGACGTCAGTCTGAAAAATACATAGCTACGACTGTGAATGCAACTCCAGCCACTGCAGGTTGGTAATGCAAAGACATACAAAGAGCAGGTTTCATTTTTTTCTGAAAAACGGAAATCTGCTTTTTAACTGTATGTACTGCCTATTCTTAACTGTATGCATGTATGTGGATATCTGTATTAAGCAGGGCTCCTAAGTAACGACCAAGATCAAACCAAGGTGCAACTTTGAGAGATTTTGAAGTTGCACTGCTCAGGGCACAACCACTCAATGACTCCATTATCAGAGTCTCTGAGCACATGCATCAATCCACTTGGGATGATGAAGGACAGCCCGGAGGGGACAAGACAGAGTACTCTGAATGAGTCGGGGCCGGTCGGCGGCAGCCCCATCCCTCCAATCAATTGCGAGATGCCGGGCGATAGCAGTGACAGTCCTGGTAACAGGCCATCAGTCATGTTGTTTGGAGTCATTGATGAAACAGGAAGTGTATTGAATCATGGCCCGCGACACCCAGGAGTACACACACAGCTCTGAGGTTGTGTCCCCGCGAGGTAACGCTCCTTTTCGGGGTTTTTTTTAAATGTAATAAAATCGTAGGAACAATTGCGTTCGGTCTCAGTAATAGCAGCCGCTCTGATTTGTGCTTACTTAAACAAGCCACAACCAAGCAACAACGCTATGTTTTAACATGTTCACCTTGGTGTGGCATAGAACCCTAAGAAACAAATCAACAATTCAACACACGGGGTGTTATGTCGGTCACTTTAATATATAACGTAAATATAACATATATAACGTACGTAATAGCCAGTGACGTTTCTTGTATTGTAACTTGGACAAGCTAGGACCACTTGGTACATTAGCAAGATTCTCTAACCAGCTTCTTAGCTATAACAACAACCCACACACACACACACACACACGCACGCACGCACGCAGCACGCACGCACGCACACACACACACACACACGGCCTTACCTGCGTGGTTGCCATGTTGGTGCCGTCAGTCACCTCCACGGTCATGTTGTAGAAGGAGCGCTGCTCCGCGTCCAGAGGCTTGGCAATGACAATGGTGCCCACGGCCTTCTCTATGTCAAACAGGCTTTCTGTGTTTCCTCCTGCAGGGGTCCAGAGAGGAGGGGACAAGCGAGTCAGACGGGAGCAGAGGTGATGGAGGACAGGGAGGTGAGGTGATGGCGGTTGTTAAGGAGTGTTGTTGGGGAGGGGTGCATACGGATTCATATGCCATCAAAAAGCAATTCCCCGGGGTTTGTGATGGAGATGATAATATAGAGATGCGTTCCCACCAGGGTTACAGGTGGAGAGACAGCATCTGTATATTCACATAACCGTAACCAGAAACATAACCATAAACACACGCACCGAGCACACACACACACACACACACACACACACACACACAGACACACACACACAGACACACACACACACACACACACACACACACACACACACACACACACACACCTACACACAAACCTACACACAACACACAAAAGTCTTTCCACTGACTTGGGTACAGGGTATGGTAGTGTGTGTTTACAGGGGAAGGGAGGCTGTGAAATGTGTGTGTGTGTGTGTGTGTGTGTGTGTGTGTGTGTGTGTGTGTGTGTGTGAGAGAGAGAGAGCATATTTGGAATCCGTTTGATTGGATCCTACCAGCTCACTGCGAGGAAGAGGCCATTAACATGAAATGAACGCAAACACAAACAAAAATTTTAAAAAGCATGCCAACACAATGAATGAAAACACCGGGAGATGCATCAATAATGGCCATGCAGAAACACCATCCAAAACACAAACACGTCTTCTTCCCACCCACAACCAGCCATGACTGTCAATGCAGTGGGGGAGTATAGGCACTGAGCATACTGTGTCTCTAATGGTGCTGTAATCATTTAAGTAACAGCAATGGGGGGGCGGGGGCGCGGCTCCAGGACTGTGCCGCAGTGACATGTTGCGGGCAGGGTTACAAATTAAACAGCCACCCTGCCTTTTTGCATTATGCATGTGCTAAATTAACAGTACCAGTGTCAACGCAGCCCCGCTGGCATCAACGCACGTGTCAAGAATTATGTACAAGAATTATGTGCAAGAATGATGTACGGGTCTTATTAATTAAATGCTGGTCAGCTCAACACCCCTTAAATGATTAGAAGATTGCTCTGCAGTAATGGGTGCATATATTGTGGCTATTTTCATCTATGTGTGTGTGCGTGTGTGTGTCCTTGTCTGTCTGTCTGTGTGTGTGTGTGTGTGTGTGTGTGTGTTAGTCTGTGTGTGTGTGTGTGTGTGTGTGTGCGTGTGTAGGTGGCTGTGTGTCTGTATGTGTGTGTGTGTGTGTGTGTGTGTGTGTGTGTGTGTAGGTAGCTGTTTAAGTGTGGTTGTGTGTGAGACTGTGTGTATGTGTGTGTGTGTAGCAGTGTAAGTGTGGGTGTGTGTGTGTCTGTGTGTGTATGTGTGTGTAGCAGTGTAATAGTGGGTGTGTGTGTCTGTGTGTGTGTGTGTGTGTGTGTGTCTGTGTGTATGTGTGTGTGTGTAGCAGCGTAAGTGTGGGTGTGTGTTTGAGTATGTGTGTGTGTGTGTGTGTGTGTGTGTGTGTGTGTAGATAGCTGTTTAAGTGTGGTTGTGTGTGAGACTGTGTGTATGTGTGTGTGTAGCAGTGTAAGTGTGGGTGTGTGTGTGTCTGTGTGTGTATGTGTGTGTGTGTAGCAGTGTAAGTGTGTGTGTTTTTGTCTGTGTGTGTATGCGTGTGTGTGTGTGTGTGTGTGTGTGTGTGTGTGTGTGTGTGTGTGTGTGTGTCTGTGTGTGTATGTGTGGGTGTGTAGCAGTGTAAGTGTGGGTGTGTAGCAGTGTAAGTGTGTGTGTGTGTGTGTGTAAGTGTGGGTGTGTAACTCCGTGGTGTAGACTCAAAAGGATTCCATGTCGGCGTCTCCGTCTAATAAATCCATGACCTCAGCCCTCCAACAGTCAGCCATGTGTGTGTGTGTGTGTGTGTGTGTGTGTGTGTGTGTGTGTGTGTGTGCATGTTTCCGTGTACATGTGCTTTTAGGTAGTCTGCACACACACACACACACACACCCAAGATGACTTGCATGTCATCCTGGGTTTGTGTGTGTGTGTGTGTGTGTGTGTGTGCCCACAAACCAGTTTCCTTTTCCGGTCCATCTTACCTCGCAGTCCAGAGATATATTCACTCGCAAGTTCCCTGGGATCATAGTAATTTTGCAGTGAAGTTAATCTAATGGTTTTCTTAAAGAGTACTGTGGCTTGCTCTAAAAACAGCTTTCCCAGTCTCTTTGACTTCTTCCAGGGCTCGAGTTTTTTAAGAGCTCCACACGTAAAACATGCATTGAAAGCCAATATTATGTCATTATACCTCAATCGCTCAAGTTTCAGGGCAGACGCTGTAAAAGCGCCTCAAAGAACTTCAGCTACTCTTATAGATCCATTACATCAAGCTATTAATACACGTCTGGAACGGGATCTCCTTTCATATCCCGGCGTTTCTTTCGCTACTTTTTTTGTCTTTCGTCCTCAGTGTGTCCTGGCGGTCGCTC
>JAXIVH010000061.1:894783-904783 GCA_036785325.1 Urophycis tenuis | reverse complement strand
CGGCTGCCCTCAAGAGAGATGGCCACCCAGAGCTGTGCAGATGCAACCGTTTCACATTATCGCCCAACACACTCTGTGGCGTAGCCGTGGTATTAAACATGTATTGAATTATTTTCGGGGGGAGTGGTAAAAAAAATGCAAATTATTTTTAGAGTTATTGAATCAAATATGGGGTTTACCCGTATACAAAAATATCTTCACAAACACAATTCTCTGCGGCATCAGAGTCAAGCTTAGCGCGCTCGCTATGACATAATCTCATTAAGGCTTTCAATTGGATGGGAGTGAACTTTGACGGATCAAAGGGATTTTAAGTGTGCCACGTTTGGCATTTCACGCTGTTCGCAGGAGTGTCACACTGGCTTTAATGTCTGTCGCAATGGTCTTTAGTGAGAGCCGGTCCCAGCCTCCGTAGGCTATGGTGTGTACATACCAATAAAATGTGCTGATGTAAAACCAGGATACGTTCTGAAACGATATTTGCCTCCAACGCAGTCACATATCGTCAACAAAAGAAAGGGGGCCAAAGACTTCTTGGTTTGGGACGGGGGGTAGGGCTAGGTAGGATAGAAGAGGCTGAGCGTGGGGGGCAGGGTGTGGGGGGTGGGGGGGGGGGCAGAGGGGGACACACTAATACACCAGCACGGATCATGCAGCCAACGTAGGGCTCAACGCTGTAGCTGCATCTCCGCATCGCGTCTCTGCACCTGCACACGGGCAAAACTGTGGCAGCCGCAAGAAGCAGTAACCGTCATGCTCCAAGCATGGGGGGGGGGGCTTCTCCCTGACCCCCACCCTCCAAACCCCACCCTTCCTCCAGCTGTGAAACAAGAGCACACGCCAACCCGATCCTACCAAAAAACCAGCTCTGTTAGCATTAGCATTATTGTTAGCATGTTTTAACCACTACTTCCTGAGGGTTAAGCTAGGATCACGGGTGATGGGGTTAGCGTCAGTTCGTGGGGCGGCGGTTAGCCGGCCTTACCCGTGATGTCGAACCACAGCGGGGCGGAGCTCGGCTGCATGGCGACCACGCCCACGATCTCGGCCACCTTGTCGTTCTCCATGACGGTGAAGTTGTAGAAGGCCTCCTCGAACTGCAGGGGCCGCTGTGCCGCGGCCGGCCGGCGGACCCACTCGATGTGCAGCCGCGCGCTGGCCGACTTCTGGGGACGCCCGTTGTCCGTGGCCTTGATCTGGAGGGCGGGGGGCGGCGAGAGAAACGACAGCATTAAACACTGCGAGAAAGATGGCTGACGAAGAGGAACGCCAAACATTGCATTGACCCGAATAGGATGGCCGTGTACAGATGAATTGCGATGCTGAAAAATGGGATCTGGAAATGTGTTGATATCCACGAGTAGCATAAGCAAGGATCTAAAGTATAAACAAATACAGTATACAGTGTAAATCAATGCCGTATGAGTGCCAGAGTGTAAGCCAAGCACACAGCAGAGTAAACACCATTGGAAGACAATCATTATCAAACATCATGATCACCAGCATGATGGCTAAATACACATTATGGGATGAATGCGGACTGCCAAGCATTCAGATTTCAACGCTTGACCAAACTTGCTGCCAGATTGTCTCACCGACATGAAGACGGAGGAAATAGCTCGGTTATTGCACGGTTCATTTTACATGATTTATCAAAACCGAAAGAGCGAAATAACCGACCGCACACGTGTCCCGACAAGAGCAGAGGGAAGAAAGTTAGCTCTCTGTAACCGCTAACAGAGAGTCGCTCTCTCCACGCGCTCTGTCTCTGTCGCTCTGACCGCCGGCGGGCGTACAACCCACCGCCGCTGCGTGTGTGTTTTCCTCCCGTACCGTCAGGATGTCGTAGCTCCCGGCGCTGAAGGCCTTGCGCGACGACACCACCGCCGTCTTGGGGTCGATGAAGAACTTGCCGTCCTCGTTGCCGTCCACGATGCTGTAGGAGAGGTCGCCGTTGGGCCCCTCGTCGCGGTCGTAGGCGAACGCCCGGTAGATGGCCTCGCCCTTCTTGCGGCGCTCGCGCTCCGGCAGCCGGATCTGGTACACCTTCTCGGGGAACACGGGCTTGTTGTCGTTCTCGTCCATCACCTGGACCATCACCCACACCGTGCTCTGCTTGGCGCCGGGCCCGGCGTCCGTCACCGTGACCTGGGGGGGGGGGAGCGGAGAGGGAAGAGGGGGGGTGTTTGGAAAAACGCCGTCAGGGAAAGAAGAACGACCTAATCCTAATGGTGTTATTCATCCCACCCCCACACACCCACACACAACACACACAGACACACACACAGACACACACACACACACACACACACAGACACACACGCAGCTGGGAGTGGTTTGGGGGAACGGCGAGCGCTTCCCCAATCACGGCGCGCAGGTGCAGGGGAGACGCAGCTGCAAGCAATCAGTAATCAAGACAATGACGCCTGAAGATGACTGAAACGCCGCGAGCGGTGAGAGAGGCGGGCGGGTAAAGCGAGAGCGAGCGAGACCGGTGAGAACGCGGGGCGATCGATGGCGTGTACGAACTTTGGACTCTCGCCTCGATCGCTAAGCAGCTATTTTGAAGACCTTCCTCCTGAATGGTGCGAAGGGTGAAAGGGAGAATGAGGGTTGTGCGATTGGCTAACAGACGATACTTTGTGTGCTCCCCAGGATGGTCCTTTAAAGAGGAACAGAAGCACTCCAGGTCCAAGTCAGGGGAGGAATTCCGCTTCTCCAACTCATATATTATGAAAATAGTTTTTTACATCACAAAAAAGCATGCTACTACTTAAGCTGTTGTTTCTTGACAAATAGTGAACATTAATCTTAACGAAGTGGACATATTTTCACTTACTTACTTCACTTTCACTTACTTACTTCCTGCATCTCACAGCAAATTAATTTAGCTGCTATTGTACGTCAACCACTCTAGAAATAATACTGCACACCTTTGAATGTCTCTGACCACAAAGCCGTGGTGAGGAGAGGCTTGGAATGTGAGGCTACTAAGGACTTGCTGGCTTGATTTAGATTTCAATCTTTTTTTTTGTTCAAGCAAGTTTGTACTGTCTTCATGTGTAATGTGGGTGTAATGTGGCTTGTGACCAATTAGCACTCAGAAGAAAAAAGAAATGCAGATGTAAAACGATGGATGGGCATTCTGTTCCTGTGGCTGACATCCCTAACACATTACCTATTTGCTCCGTGTTCACTAGTGGAATCTCTCTAGCTAACACTCGCCTTCCATTTGCTTTTGCCCACAGAACAGAACCTTAACCATTTTCGACACTAAATCTAATTCAAAACTAATGAGATATATCTGAGAAATGTGTATGTGAGAGAGAGAGAGAGAGAGAGAGAGAGAGAGAGAGAGAGAGAGAGAGAGAGAGAGAGAGAGAGAGAGAGAGAGAGAGAGAGAGAGAGAGAGAGAGAGAGAGAGACTACAGACTGGCCTCGTGGTATCTTGGGCTGGTAATGTTTTAATAAGTGATACGAATTGCATTTGCCTTACCAACCTCCTAAATGCTTTGAATCTTATTTTAATAGCAGCAATACCAGAAAATGAATGAATAAAACAACCTTAATCATAGTAACTACTCTACTCTAATTTTCATGGTTAGATTGATTTCTGTGAAAACTCATTTTGACTAGGACTTTTGCTGCTAAAGCACTTTATGATTGTTGGGGAAAGTATGACAAAATTAACGGTATGATAGTTAACTTTAAGTTAACTCTATGGTAAGTGTTTAAAAAGCAGCAGTGATTTAGATAAAGTGTCGTAAACCAAACCTTTCCCAACATTCAAAAGCTGAAAGACAAAATCTCTAGTTAGCTAATCATAATAAAGTTGAATATGATGCACTATTCAATGTATAAATACTCCACTACTACTGGCAGCAGAATAGATAATTGCAAATAAAACATCATTTTTTAACAGGCTGGCTAGCATGCTAACCCAGACTAAAATATAATGTATTTCACCATGTTTCACCATCCCAAACATTTCAGCTACCCTTTTCACCTTTAAAAATACTATTTTGGTTGCGAGTAGCACTCGCCATAGAAAATATTGGTCATGACAGCAGTAGCAGCATGTTGGTCTATACTAGGATTTGACCTGTGTTTATTATCACCCAGTTAAGTAGTTTACCATTGAAGGAGGATAAAAAAATGATCACACACTCTCTCTCTCTCTCTCTCAGGTGAAGCTGGCAGTGGCTCTACCGACCTCCAATCAGGGCAGCTAGGGCAGAGTTAGACGGTTCCAATTATTCCATAATGGAGACAGACACTCTCACACAGAGCTGCACAAACGAACACACACACACACACACACACCACACACACACACACACAGTGCTACAACTGGCTCAAATGAGGTAGACCATGCTCAATTAAACTAAATCACTCTCTCGTCCTCTCAAATGAGCACAACTTAGAAAACATCGAAATGTGGATTGGGGTGTCTCTGAGCACGTGTGTGTGTGTGTGTGTGTGTGTGTGTGTGTGTGTGTGTGTGTGTGTGTCAGGACAGCAAAAAGGGGGGTTCTCTATCTGTTCTCATGTGCGGGCTGGCAGCTTTTGAATTGGAAACACAGTGAAGGTGAGAGAGACCATGCGAGAGAGAGAGAGAGAGAGAGAGAGAGAGAGAGAGAGAGAGAGAGAGAGAGAGAGAGAGAGAGAGAGAGAGAGAGAGAGAGAGAGAGAGAGAGAGAGAGAGAAGCCGTTACCTCCAGGACGTGTTCAGCCTGCTGCTCGCGGTCAAGCTTCCTGGATGTGGTGGTGATGAGGCCTGGGAACGGACATGAAAGATACGTTAGAACAGAGATATGTGACTGCATCACACACACACACACACACACAAACACACACACACACCACACAGCACGCACCGACACCACAACACACCACATACACACACTACTCACTCACTCACTCACTTCACTACACTCACGACACCACTCACACACACTCACACACACACACACAGCAACACACACTCAGCGGCGTGCGCTGGCCCCGCCATGAAGACACGCTGACGTGACATGGTAATTAGGTGTGCGTGGCTGGACTGGAGCACAGACGAGTTGGCCTAATTAGAAGGAGAAGCAGGGAGGAGCTATTATTGTTCAGTCGGTGCAAGTTATGTGAGGGAGAGAGAGAGAGAGAGAGAGAGAGAGAGAGAGAGAGAGAGAGAGAGAGAGAGAGAGAGAGAGAGAGAGAGATAATGGTGTCCTAGCGGGGAAGAGAAGTGTTCTGTGAAACATGTAAGATAGAGAAACTGTTTAAAACGGTAGTGATGTAACAGAAAGAAAAATGCTAGCTGTATCGCAGATCATACATATAACTAGTAGTAAAATCAACACTATGTCCACAGCTAATGGTTAAACACACACTGGAAAGCAGAATATCGTCACATGAGTCAACATTAAAGCGAGCCCTAAGATAGGTAAAAGGTGGTTCTGGAGTCCTACTGACAGGTCCAACTGGAACCGATCGATCAGCGCCATCATTCACTCTGGGTTGAGATAACACTACAGGGTCTGCCCAGCCGCTTGTATAGACAAACTGTCAGCAACACACACACAGGCCCGACTTTCCCAGGCTGACCGGGGGAATGCAATGCGGAGTGCTGTGTATTTGTGTCTGTGTGTGTGTATGTGCGTGTATGTGTGTGTGTGTGTGTATGTGTTTGTGTGTGTGTGTGTGTATGTGCGTGTGTGTGTGTTTGTTTGTGTGTGTGTGTGTATATGCGTGTGTATGTGTGTGTTTGTGTGTGTGTGCGTGTGTGTGTGTGTGTGTGTGTGTGTGTGTGTGTGTGTGTGTGTGTGTGTGTGTGTGTGTGTGTGTTTGCGTGTGCATTGTGATTGAGGAGAACGTCCATTCTTTGGTCATTACAGACAGGGTAGATAATGCCACTCTGAAGGTCTCAATTTGGGATGTTTACTGTGGAGCAATTTTGTTGATAATCCACAGCCATGCTTGGCTTCCTCTCAAAGATATATTATCATCTGTTCTCATGCCAGATCGGATTGCACAAAGGTCACCCATGTGGAAAATGCAAAGGAATTGCATTTTCTTTTTGTTTTGTCTGCAGACCAAAAGGGTGGGACCATGCAATGAAAAAAAAAACCCAGCAAACATAAAACAGCATTTAACTGGAGTAGCATGAGGATCTGGTCGGGCAGACAGACACGCACTGCGTGTGGGTCTGCCTGTGGGGAAGGGCGGGGACAGCAGGCGTATAAATATATATATATATATATATATCACACTTTGCAGCCAAACCCGAACGTGTGAGTGTGTGCATTTCACACGTCTAGCTAATTCTCACGCACAAAAAAAAGTATTTCATTCCTTTTCTTGTGGCACATGGCAGAGTTTCAGCGTATTATATTCTGCGTCCTGAGCTCTGCCAATATTGTTTTTCATCTTTGTTGAGAACATTAGAATGATTAAATATGGAAATTTGAATATGCACGTTCAATGACGTTCGAGGACAAGTGTTTGATGTGTCTGCGTGTGTGTGTTCGGATGGCGGAACATTTTGTTAATATTTGTCAGTGATCCTCTGCTCTGATTCTGTGTGTGTTTGTGTGTGTGTGTGTGTGCATGTGCGTGTGCTTGTGTTTGTGTGTGTTGTGTGTGTGTGTGTGTGTGTGTGTGTGCGTGTGCGTGCGTCGTGTGTGTGTGTGTGTGTGTGTGTGTGTGTGTGTGTGTGTGCGTGTGTTTGTGTGTGTGTGCGTGTGTTGGTAATTAAGTCTGACAAAGGTGGCTGCATGTACGCCATTCATCTCTTCAAGAAAGAACGTCATTTTTCACATGCTGCGAGAACAGAGAGAGATGTAGAACATTAAGCACAAGAAAAGCATACATTTTGATGTTCTCTGTGCTTCAACTATTCTTCTGTAATTGGTTCCCCGTCTCTGTGGACAGACAGTCTCTCATGACTGTCTGGCCGTCGCTTTGTTTGCATTTCCTGCCTTTCTACTTTTTTTTTGTAATCACTCACTGTTGTCTCTGTCTTTAGTTATTTCTGTCTGTTAATCACCCTCTCTCTGTTCATCTTTTTCCCGGAGTGTGCTCCAGGAATGATTTGCTATAGCTTATTCACTCTGCTTTTAATCACTGTATGGATATATTCAAACATGATTTTGGGGGAGGGGGGGGGGGGGGTGGGGGGGGGGGCAATTATCCCCATGGTCACATGACCCACATCGACTGTCTGATAAATCTTGAGCGATGAGTGATTATGGATATGAAATGCATCACATGCCGTAGCTTTATACTATATACTATACTGGATAAGCCTGAACCTCTCTCAGACGCACACATCAACACCAACGACTGCCCAGAACGAGCTCCACAAACACACCGGGCTGTTATTTAGTGTCTGAGAAGCTAAACTTTCTCCTGGACACCACAGTCTGCTGCCCAGAGAGAGCACTACACACCCACACACTCCACGCCGACAGTGTCCCTTAGTAGTGGCGTCTAAGTGCCTCACAAAAGGCACTTCAACGCCACCAAAAGAGCACAACCTTCACATAGTGTTTTGGGGAGGCTGGCAAAAGATTTCACTGCCGTTCAAATTAGGGTCTTATTTCTCTAACAGTGATAAAATGGTATAGATTACTATGTTGACAATGATATAAGACACACGAAAAACAGTTTTGGGTTCACTTGCTCTTTAACTGACTCTTACAAGCACGATTGCTTGGCCAGAAAATAAATAAAATGATTGGCGACAACACAATCGAGGTCCACTCCCTGTTGTTGTGATCCAGTGTGTCATCTCTTTTATGTCCCGTGATTGACACATGGCGATGTGTGAGACAAGTGGCGCTCTCTGGGTAAAACAACACTCAAAGGATTACTAGATTGGATCAGACCACACTTCATAGTTTTAGTATTCCATGGTGACCTGACATTACCCAGCCGCTAGCTTAATTCGCCCAATATACACTAACTGTGCTTGTCCAGAAGTGCTGCTGCCCCAGGCCTGAGCACAGCTCACTTTGAAGTGATGCCAATCATTTGGTGGTTGGAGAAACAAATGCTTTGTTTGATCACCTTTTCCTTCTTCTTGCACGACGGTTAAGGAAATTGCAACGTCACCCCCAAACACAGGCTGAGGTAAGTTGTCAGCCGAGTTGTTTGTGTTCAGTTAAGACCGTAGCATCACAATCAATCCCACATCATGTGGCTAGCGCCGGCGCCACTTAGGTGGCCGTTTGCAGCACTTCACCACTTCATCACCCCGGAACCCAGCTGGGCTGTTTTGAGGGCTCATCATCGAGTGTGAACTGCTCTCGTGGATCCGCGGTGTATGGATGAATCACATCTCTCCTGTATATCAATCACCCGGGGACTCTGCCTGGTTCTACTCTTGCCGCACCTGTGTGCTTTCAGGGGAAAGGAGCGGCAGCCTCTTAGCTAGGCTAACGTAAAACATCTGAATAGATCTGCTACAATTGACACTTTGTGATAAGTCCATCAGCCACCAAGCGCGGTCGTCATACATGGGAGAAGATTGATCGTAACAATAAGACCTTTGGGTTCGATGGCTTTATTGTGATACGCAAGCAAAGCCCAAGCACACGGCTGTGTCGGTACAGACACAAAATTATGTTTTTGAATATTTGCCAGCGAAACAATGCAGCCCTGCTGCATTTGCGCGCCGTGTGCTTTGCACCATTATAGAACAAACGTGATTTTATTTCTGTCCTGTTTCACATGTGAACGGAAAATGTGCCTCAGGCTTAACACCGCTACGCAGCAGGGGCTCGAAGCAGCAACCCCAGGATTGGAAGGCGGACGTTCTAATACCCGGAGCTAAAAGCCATTCAGGTCGGCAGCTCTACCGTCCTCAAGGCGTTGGGAGTGAGGTTTACCCCGGAGGACACCTCCCATTACACAAGTAACTACGTAGATAGTGACATCACAAAATCCAACTAAGTGCAATAGCATACGGCGCCTTCTGGCTACTTCCCTGGCTGGCCCCAGATCCTTCCCACAGAGAGGAGTGAGCCACACCGGTGACCAAGCTACATGAGTGCTAACAATCTACCATCAGCAACACGTCCCACTGAATCAGTGTCCTACCTACCAACGGCACAGAGTCTGTTTTGGTTTGTGCAGACATGTCAATCACCCAGGGGCCGCGTGGACCTCCTCTTGCGGCGCCCGTCGATGAAAGGAGTTTCCAAAATTAACTGACATTACCCCACCTAGAGACTTGCATTGATCATGTGCTATGTAGTGTCAGCATTGATGCACAGACACCACATTCTAGAAGACAGACCTCTCTCCCACTCTGCTTGTCAATGTGCGCACAGGAAATAATGAGGCATAAGTGGCAATAAGCTATTCCCATAGAAAGCAAAATGCACAGACAGACAGATGGGCACAGTGAACCGTGAACAGACAGAGTAAGCACAGCCATTAGACATTCTTAACATCCCTCCCAAAATAAGATAATCTAATACTAATGACTGAGTGCCATTTTTTGAGCTGTGGACAGTCTGATTGTCCCCGTGCATAATCTGAGCAGCTGTGTGTTCAACAATCATGTGCATCTTTCCATGTATTTGTGGAAAGCATGATTATGAGCAATTAGATGGAATCTCAATAACAACAGCAATTACCCTTAGTGCCAAGGCAGGACGTCGGCAATGTGCGGCGACGAGATGGTAGGATGGCGCCAGTGTTGACAGTATTTAGCCGTCTAACAATTAAGCTAGATGAATAGTGCAGCAAACCAAAATGTCATGTTGCAAGCGCTACCTTACAAAACACATACAGTCACTGGACGCACACAAAGCGCATACAACTGGGATGTCTGGGGCAGATGTCCTGTTAGCGAGTGAGTGACTGGCCCAAAGCAGGCATCAGCTGTAGGCCTATGCAAACTCCATCAAACACCACACAATCCTTTAGCATCTGCAGTACTCCGTCCTGCTGTGTACTTCTCCCCAGGTAGCCACCAGGCTCAGGAACGAGCCAGGAATACTTA
>JAXIVH010000061.1:873642-888642 GCA_036785325.1 Urophycis tenuis | reverse complement strand
AGAATCTGCTTCTCCAATTGACTTGGAGCGTTTCAGCATCCTATCTCCTGTTCGTGTGAGGGGGATTGTCATTACTTGTCATTACTTTTCAAAGGTTTCCATTGTGTTTCTAATAGTTGCTATCAAAACGTGATTGCAGTTGCGTCTACACACACACACACACACACACACACACACACACACACACACACACACAACAACACACACACACACACACACACACACACACACACACACACACACACACACACACACACACGCACGCGCGCGCGCGCAGTGATCGCTACATGTGACGCGCCGCTGACAGGTCGCCCTGCGCGTCGCCTCCCCAGCCGGCTGCAGCTGTTCGCAGAATGTGTGCCAGCCGAGCATAAGATTTATACTAATAATTACTGCCCCGAAAATAGTGCCGAATTATCTGTGTGTTTGGAAACAAACTGCATTGTTGTTGTGCCTGCATTGTTGTTGTGCCGTGCTGCTTTTGAATAAGCAACTATTTGGAACACATTGGCCATTTTTGAGAAAGTAATTAAAGTGTTTTTCCCCTCACATGAACAGGAACTAGGCTAATGTAGCGCTGCGATGGAATCAATGGAAGCGGTGGCCAATATACACATTTATACACGTACACATTCTGGGTGTATCCATTTAAACAAGAGGGGATCCTAAGAAACATTTATAAACCAGTTTTGAGAATATAAAATATCCCCAGGGTGTTCAGTCATGATTATAAGATCAAGTCAAGATCATGATCAAGTCAACTTTATTGTCAGTTTTCATGAATGTACAGGACATACACAAAAACCGAAATGCCGTTTCCCTTGATCGCTGGTGCGAGACACGCATACAAAATATGAATATAAATATATAAAATATCAATACAAAAACTAAATAAACTAAAAGGGTCGCGAATATATACAGACAATATAAACAGTATAAAGCAGTATAACGCCTCCATAACAGCCTCCATCGTCATATAAGTGACACGTTATCTCACAACATAACATAACTAGACACTACTACACCACAGTGTAGTAGGCCTGCTAGCCTTCGATAGCGTATTTCCTCAACACCCTAATCATTTCCGAGGGAGGCGTTTATACTCCCTCTTTTACACACACGGTCAAAGTGCGGCCCGTATCGTAGAAGTCAAACATTAACAATGCATGTCTTCTATTTTTGCCTTCCCCTTTTCCCATCCACATCATTCAGAGAGTCCTGCTTCAGATGAGGGGGCATCGCTGGGGTGGGAAGGTGAGGGGCGTGGGAGGCTTGAAAGGCAGGTGAGTAGTGGCACCGCCTGGGCCCACACTCATCCAGCCATGGAGAGAAGGAAGACGACTGAGTGGCCACCATCCATTACCGCTAGCACCCCAGAGGCTGCTCTCGTCTGGACAGCCACAGACCAAGAGAGTCCATCCAAAGAGAAAACTTTTGTGGTTCAGCCTCCACCACTCCTCGCCCCCCCCCCCCCCCCCCCGGACATCGCTACACCGTAACCTCCACCACGCTAATACCGATGGAGTTTCGTTGTTGTTGTGCTGCCCGTGAGCGTGGGCGCGCGTGTGTACGTATCGAAAAGGTCACGCAATTAAGGTTGTCGTGGCACCTCAGGGACAGCAGCACAGACACTGGCAGTGCCCGTACAGCAGACCCCCCCTCCCACTGGCAGTGCCCGTACGGCAGACCCCCCTCCCACTGGCAGTGCCCGTACGGCAGACCCCCCCTCCACTGGCAGTGCCCGTACGGCAGACCCCCCCTCCCACTGGCAGTGCCCGTACGGCAGACCCCCCCTCCCCCCCCAACACTTTCAGCCAATCGCAAATAAGTGATAGCTCTCGTCTTGTTTTTAGCCGTCTTCCTTTCTGGGCATTCCCATCGTGAGATGGGAATATCTGGAAACGTTCTTGGCCGGACAGAGAGAGCAGGGCTTCCAAGCGTGCTTCGGAGGGAGCGATATCTGTTTCAGTTACATGGGACGAGAGGCCAGAGAACCAGAGAGACTCTAGACAGAGGGATATCCGTTGGAAATTGCTTAGTCAAGTTCTTTGTCAAAACACTCCATATTTGTTTCTTTTGTTGTTTTGCTGTTGTTCTTCTTGTCGTGTTCATATTCTTTTCGCTCCGGGGAATTCTAACTGACACGCACAGCTCATCGGGAGTAACAGAATGGAAATTGCGTTACGGCAGACCGCACAAACGATGAAATTCGTGACCTTCTCTCTGCCTATTTTCGGCTGAGATGGTGCTGCAGCCAGTGTTTGATTGTCAATGTATGCCAACTCTCTTCTGAACGGGTGGGTAAAGCTTTAGACTGTGAGCCATCCATCACCAATGCCTCCCACAAACCAAACCCAACCACTTCCAAATGAAAAGAATACAAAAAGTGAGCTTGATTCCAGAACGCCTGTGGTGCGTTGTTGTTATATTAGTCTGCCAAATTACGGAGGAAGAACCAGAAATCCAATGATATTTACTGGGGTATTATTTGTGCTTTGTGCTATATGTCAATTGCCATAGAGATGTTAATTGAGTCCTGCCAAGCTACAAGGGGAGTTTATAGCTCTGCGTTCCATAAACTCTCATTCATCACCGGGGGAAACTCAAGAGAGATCCTGAAAGGGACAGAGGGGTGAAATGAAGTGGGGTGAAAGAGGAGCTGCCAAAACACACCCGTTCAGAGATAATCTGTCATGTCTCCGCGTGTTGGGGGTACAGGAAACCACTCACGTCTCACTGGTGAAATGGGGAATATGGGCACATGTTTGGGTTTCCACGAGTGTCAAGCCATTCCAAATATTTGTAGCATTTTTGGTGCTTTAGTGATAAACCAGGTTCCCCATGGAACGTTTGCAATAGCGGTTAGTAATAACAGTTGTACCAGCTGAAATGTGTTTCCACAGAAACACAATTCGGCTGGTGCAACCGTTTCAAAGTTTGTAACTCCCTCTGTAGGCAAAACTTTGACGATGGTGAGCCATTAAACAAGTGTCCTCCTTGAGCAGTTCAGTTCCACCTAATGGCATTTTGAAGTAGTCTTCCGGCTATCTATGTCTGTCACAGATGCTGGGTGACCTTAAACAGTTAACCTCAACTAAATCTGCATAAATCAGAAACTCTCAATTTTGCTGGATTTTAACAGCTACCTTTTGTTGTACCCTTAAAGTAAGTGTCGGCAAAGTAAGGGTAGGAAAAAGCAGCCAAATAGATTTTGAAAGTATTTAATTGAAACCCCTCTGTCCCCCAGAGATGTTGCATACTAGCAAAGGTTAACCTAGCAATTGGAATGCTTGAAACTTGTTCCGGTGACTTGCTTACTGTATTAACAGCAATGAAGTGTTTCACCTTCTTCTGACAAATGTACTAAGTCGCTTTGGACAAAAGCATCTGCTAAATGCCCCAAATGTAAATGTAAATGACTAGCTTGCTAGCTTTAGCAATAGGTCTGCCAAGGGCAGAGTGGGCAGAAATGGGCAGAATGCGAGCAGATAAGTGGATAGATAGAGAGGTAAGGTAATGATTGGAAAAGCATTTTACAGGACTATGACAGCCATAGCTACAAGAATGTTTTGTTTTTATTGGTTTATTGATTGCTGTTGGGGTGGAAACAACTTCTACAAACATGACATCACCTACGCCAGGACATACAATCTTTATTAACTGTTTTGTAAGTTTAGATAAGGAAGTGTGATCAAAAGATCAAGTCATAAAAAAACTAAAAGTCCCCCATAAGATCAAGAGATTGTAAAATGGCTCTTTGAAGAACATGCCAACACCTAATCCAAAGAACAAAAATACACTCTGATTTATTTTTTTTCTCTTGACTGTCTCTTGATATGTTGCATCCCCTGTTCATTCAGTAAAATGGAAATCCTGTCTTTTGATGCCTGTGAAAAGTTTTGAAATTAACAATTTATAACAATTCAATATTCTCTTCCAGTGAAACAACAAGGGCCAAGGAACAAGAATATTTTTATGTTGATGGTTTTCATGAACCAATTCTTGTGTTTTAAAACAACCAGGACTTCACATTAACAGTCTCATCCCAGCCTGTTTTACCTCCAGTGGTTCAAATAATCGAATGTCATGCAACATAGAAGACTCATAGATTGGTAGATAGATGGACAGATAGATGAATGGAAATGGAATATGTATATATATACTGTATATATATATATATATATATATATATATATATATATATATATACTGTATATATATATATATATATATATATATATATAGACAGGTGGATAGACAAATAGATGGATAGATTTGTAGACAGAGAACTAGATAGATACAGACAGATAGAGAGATAGCTAGATGCATTGACGAACAGAAAGAGCGCCCATTTTGTTTGGAATAGAGGCTGTGGCGTTACAACACACCGGGTTCACAATCATGTGAGCCCAACAGACCCTCAGAGGCAGCACCGTCCAAACAAGGCGCGTTCACCGCAGCACTCAGCGGCGGCGTGATGTCAATTTTACAGTCCCTGTCGGCTATCTTTTATACTTTGATGCGGCGTTTTGTCCTTTATTTTCAGGTGTAAATAATCCACATCTTTGTCCTTCTTTCTCTTCACTGGCACTGATCCTTATTCACAAAGGACATGTTTTAGATGGGTCCCATCTGGCGTTTGTCGTTGGAATTATCAAAGAACCCAAAGAAGGCTGAACACAACTGCCGCTCGGAAGCTTGATCTCCAGCATTGTGCTGGAGATCAGCTGTTCTACCAAGGCTCTCCCAGTGTGTGGCTGACAAACAAGACGGTCATTAGCATATTGTTATTGCACGAGACAGTTTGCGGTTTTGCTTTCCAGGGCTATAATCAGTGATATTTTCACCATCCGTTCATTTCTCTTGCTACTGTGCGTTGAACGACAGCGCCAGACTGCGGGGCTGAAACGATATGTGTTTTATGGCCATTCTCGCTCCTCCACGACTTCCGATAACAATTTACAACCCCAGTGTGCGCCATCTTGCTCTTTAAATACGAGCCGCCGAATAACTATGGGGCGAGAGCGAGTGACCTTTCAGACTCGTTTATGACCCCCCCCCCCCCCCCCCCGCCCCCCACCCCCACCCCGCCATCATTATTTCCAGTAAATGGCGCAGGCAGCCTGAGCACGTCGCCCTCAAAGTCCGACATCGCTGGGACTCCGAACGCCACCACGCCCTCCCGGTCTCCCGCTCTTTCCCCTTGTCTTTTCCCCCCGCGTTTCCCCGGATCTCTCGTACACCATCGTGCGCTCTCTCTCTCTCTCTCCGTTTCTGTGTCTCCCTTCTCTCCCTCGACCATCCCTTCCTTTGTGCAGCCGTTTTAAAGCATGCCTCGCATCAAATGAGGTGACCCTCGGGTGAGTGGAGGGGAATGGTTACTCCCGGTGATATGGGAGTTCATGTCAGACCTGAGTATGCGTGTGTGTGCATGTGTGTGTGTGTGTGTGTGTGTGTGTGTGTGTGTATGTGCGATTGTGTGTGCATGGGCGTGTGTGTGTTTGTGTGTGTATGTGTGTGTGCATGTGTGTGTGTGTGTCTGTGTGTGTGTGTGTGTGTGTGTGTGTGCATGTGTGTGCGTGTGTGTGTGTGTGTGTGTGTGTGTGTGTGTGTGTGTACATGTGTGTGTGTGTGTGTACATGTGTTTGCATGTGTGTGTGTATGTGTGTGTGTGCATGTGTGTGCGTGTGTGTGTGTGTGTGTGTGTGTGCGGTGGGTCCGTGTTCTGCCCAGCGAGCTGACAGCTCCTTTCAGCCGTGCGTTTCTTTTTCATCAGATTTGTATTTTTTTTCTCCTCACTTTGATGTAAAAAAAAAAAAAAAAAAGCCATCTCGCCGAGCGCAGCCTGTCACACGGGGCGCGTCACGGGTCCCCTGACCTGAATAAACAAGGAGTGGAGTGTGTCCACCCCTGACACCCGCAACATCTCGTGGCAGGAGCGTCCTGGGAATCCACGCCAGGAGCCGCCGTACCTTTCATTCACTCTAATGGGCGGCGGCGGCGACGCGGCGGCAGTCTTTTCAAGGCGCCACCCGGACGACCCGCCTGGTGTCCATCACTGTCAAAGCGTCCTCCAGCGAAAGAATGAATGGGAAGACGTCGGACGTACATAACACCCCCTCCCAAATGTCTCCTGAAGACCTCGGGCGCCTCAAGGTGACTCTGCAGACCGACCGGATGTGTGCGTCTGCGTCCTGAAGAGACCGTGCAAACAAGTTGCGTTCATGTTGACGCCGAGGAGACATGACCTCCTTCAGGCATGTTGGACTCAGGGTAGACGAAAAAGCCACAGGGGCTGCCATTCCATTCCGGTCCGTTCCACACTCAGAGATGTGTTTGTTAGGCTGCCATATTTGGATTTTACAAAGCTCCTCCCTGCCCCGACTTCAAAAAAAAGTAACCCTCACCACTGACTTACAAACCGCGTAAAACTGACAATCATTTTTTTCGCAGAATTGCAATTAAGATGGGCTGAAAACGCAATTAAATCCAACTGCTCATCACTTCTGTGGATCCATGCCTGTGGCAAAATATTGTAGTCTGTTTATGAACAACAACCCATTGCCCAAAATATGAATGTTATAATAAGCTTGGAGCTTATCTGCAGTGCTGGAATTGAAGGGGTGTGGGGGAGTATGGGGGGGAGGAGGGGGAGAATGTAAGCATTGCTTTTGCAAGGGGAGTACTTTCTGAGTAATTATATGAAACAAAACAGGTTAAAGCTTTTGGAGATAAGATTTGAGAGTTGTAAAAAGAGGGAACAGAAGAAGTGAGTAACCCAAAAAATCCCACCCCTGTCTGCTCCCTGGCTCGCTGTATAAAAGAGTAATTCTTCTTCTATTTCTCTGTCATTGGGAAGTGTTGCATTTCTTACACACGTGATTGACAGGCAAGATGTATTCCCTAAACAATCAGGGCAAATATCTAAATAGTCATACTGACTATACTGGCAGGCGCAATCAACCCAGATAACTTTCTCACAAAACATTTCTCTCTTTATAGATGGATGGCTAGGCCATTTCCACCAAATAACACTCAAATAATAGCTCTGGCCTCAGGACTGGGTACAGGACTGGCCTCTGGCTCATTCCTGTACCTTTTACCACAAACATTGTATCCCCTCGATATGCTTAGATTTACACATACTGGTATCAACCATCAACCTCAGTATTACTATCAGTTCAAACTGAATATTAAAATTACATATACATTCTTTTGGATATATATATATATATATATATATATATATATATATATATATATATATATATATATATATATATATATATATATATATATATATATAAATGGTTGTGGTTTGCTGTCATTCCATTGAGCCAACAAGAAACAGTAAATACTCAACCCATGTCTGGTGTGAGCTTTTATCTTCGATTGGAGTGTTATGTTACTCCCTTAAACTTGAATCTGACGATACAAGAATTAAAGTACCAAGTTTTGTGTACCAACTTGTGCTTAAAAGATACCACAATTCAGAATGGTACTTTGAAGGAGAACTACCAGATCTGATGAATAAGTCAGGCTTTTGTGGGAGGCGGAAGCGACATTGAAGGTCCCATGGCTCTGTCTTGACTCAGCTATGTCTGCACAAGTCTTTCCATCCGTACACTCTCTCTCTCTCTCTCTCTCTCTCTCTCTCTCTCTCTGTCTTTCTCTCGCTATCTCGCCTTCCCTCTCCCTTGCATCACCTCCACACTCCATTCACATACATTTCTCCTCCATTTTCCGATTCTTCTCTCCTGCTGCCTTGCTCCTCTGTATCTCGTCCTTGCTGCGTGGGCCAGCACCACCTCAGTCCCTCACCTTTCTGCGGTGGCTTCCGGAGTGACATCCTGGCAGACGTGCCACGACGCGGCTCACCACGTCTCATGATAAACTCAAACACCTTAAGGGGGATTTAATAATACAACATGAATACATGCTGACACTGACTTGGCTGAACTACGTGCCTGCTATTCCACCTGGGTATGTTCAATGCACCGCTCCTCCCACTAGCTTACATCGCACCATTGCTGACCTCTCGTCATTAATGACATACAATAAGATTTAGCGTGTGACATATTTGAGCAACAATATGGAATTGGATATTAAATCAATAAGGTTTTCGCTTTCAAAATAGAACACTTAACTGTTGCTGATGTGTTGCGCATTTCATTTTGGACAAATTGCATGGATCTCAATCTCAAGGGATATTGTAATAGACATGCACCTTTGTATTATTTTGAACAACAACATGTATTTACTGTCTATGAGGGGAAAGGGAGACTACTTTCCCCTTCTCACCAGATTCTGAAGCTCAAGTCATACTCTGTGCTCTGGCCTTCTGGGAAGGCCATCTGTGTGAGGACATATGGCCAAATTCTGTTGGATTGACGTGGAATGGCCCCTCTGTGTGGTTATTTAACACAGACACCCAGCCGTCTGCTCCCACTCCACCAGAGATGCCCTGTGTATTTGATCGCTGTACTTCCTGTAATCAAAGCCCATGTCGGAGTCTCTCAATGTCTTTGGGTGTCTATTCTCAGCATCCCTGAGGTTACAGTGTCCGGCTTGGGCAAGAGAAATGGCAGGGATGTTGTTTGAGTGTGTTTTCTGTTCTCTCCCTTCTCCGTGTGTGTGTGTGTGTGTGTGTGTGTGAGTGTGTGTGTGTTTTTCCGTTCTCTCCCATCTATGACCAGCCTCAAGTCTGTTACAAGTATATTGACCCACACACACATAGACATACACACACACACACACACACACACAAACACACACACACACAGACACACACACACACACACACACACACACACACACACACACACACATACACACACACACACACACACACACTTCTGGGTGTACATTCTGGGTGTGATAATGTGAGGCTACGAGCAAGAAGAAAACACTTTTTGCTCCAGGCTATCGTCCGATTGTTGACAAGCCTGACAGCAGTCTCTGCCCCTGACAATGTTATCAGTTCCCTGTATATATGTGGGGTGGACAGACGGACAACATGCCTTTGTCGCTGCCACAGCTTCAGATCCATCTTTGACCAAGAGGGGAGGCACACACTGCCACACACACAAACAGACTGATCAGAGTTACTGACCCTTCACACAGGGACACATACACCTGGGCCACCATTCAGGATGACTTTTGGTTACCTGCAGTTTACCTGTTTGTTTTTCCTTGTTGCTGTTGCTGTGACCACAAATCTTGAAAACACAGTGAGCTGGTCGGTACGTTCACATGTGATTATGAAATTAAGAAAATGCTCTGGTCCTAAACACGCACATGGACCAAAAGAGTATTTCAAGTTGGCATTAAAGTTCCCTTTAATGTGGTTAATCATTAAAGATTAAGCATGTTACCTACTAAGCAACACAGCAATTTGTCATGAAATGGTTGGCGTGGATTTTTTGTAGCTTGAGGATGCACTGAACAAAAAAGGCTTTTAGCTTACATCAGCTATTCGTACTCATCGATCGATGTCATTGATTGAGCAGCAGAAAACAAAACGTGGTGAGTCCAGCACAGAACGGCAGGTGACTTCAATGGATCTTAACGTAGATCTGAAACACATCAGGGTTTGCAAACAACATAAACAGTCAACAGGATCATTGGGACATTGACTCGTGACTAAGGAATTCACTTTCTTCTGAAAAGTTTGTTTTAACAAATTCATTACGGGACCTGCAAGATGCGAAGATGCAAAATAGGTTTTGGATCATAATGTTGATTGGCGGGTGGATTTTGGCCGAGTAGATTGCTGACGGTGCAGATTGTAAACCCTCTGCTCTGTTGGAAACAGTGCGGTAGTCTCTAAGGAGGGAGTGGGCGAGGCAGTGACAGAGCAGCAGAACTCTGAAAGTTGGAGAAATCTGAAAAAAACAACCCGCTTGGAAAACAAAAATGCACAGGTTTTTGTATTGCATTAAAGCCCACTGAAAATGTGAATTAAAAGTAAATACTGCGTGCAATGTCAGTGTTGAAAATGTATTTTCACTGCAGTCATCACTTTTGCTCAAAAACTTATATAACTTACTGTATAAATAACTTATTCCATGCAACTATCAGGTTTATGATTTCTTAACTTAAAAAAAAACATTTAGTTTCAAAATTAATTTAGTCTTGTGCAAAAGGCATTGTGTAAGGGGCAGAGAGGACGTGATGCTAGCTTTTAAAACAAATTGGTGCGTAGGTTTTATTATTTGTGAACACGATTCAAAAAATCAAAAAACAATTAAAAACAAAGTAGACTTTGGGGTTACATAATGAATAAAAACAATCAAATGGTCTTTATGTCATTTTGGTAGCGTTTCAGTGAACTAGCTTCCTCTTTTTTTAATCTGCAAGCCTAATGTTATAGACCAATTACACGATCAAAGGCATGGTAGCATCCGTGGCAAGTGGTAATTATTTTAATTGTTTGCCCTCTTTAGAACACATAATTGGGTATTTATGCATTGCTTGCCTGCATTGTTTCTTTTTACTGATTATTAATAGGAGCATCCATCAATGTGAAATACAGTTTCCTCTGGGCATCCATCCATTATTTTCCCCACAAGTTGCAAATACTTTTCTTGAGATTGCATATTTGTAAGTTATTAATGAGTATTGAGTTGTTGAAGGCTGCACTCAACCTGTTTTGGTGCACCCTACTTCATTCTCCTAATTTTTCCACTGCCTTATTTAATTTTTCACAATAAGCTAAACATCTCTCATAGTTCCTTAAAACCAACTGTTTTCTGATTGAGACGGATGACGATGGGCCTTTTTGCTGTAAATAACGAACAACGGTTTATATTCACATTTTCCATCTCATTATTTGTGGAGCATTTATGGGCTGTGTGTATGAATTCATTACCGCGTTTGTATGACTCTGTTACGGAGGCTGGGTGATGGAATGCATTAGCAGCTGGGCTTTGAACTGAGGCGCATAAATTAATGACATCTAGATTAAACCATTACCATTCCAACTCTATATTCTGCAGCATCCACGGCCTCACAGAGAGACAAAGAGAGAGATGGTGTGTGTGTGTGTGAGTATATTTTTCAAGACCGCACTCAACTACCCTGATCGCATACTTCACTGGAACTGAACTTCCAAATGTAACCATATTATTGTATTGCCACAGTGCAATCATCCATCTACAAGATTCTGTACGCAAAAAAGCCCCAATTGTCTCGAAGTATCCCTTTGAGTATACTCACACACACACACACACACACACACACACACACACACACACACACAGACACACACACACACACACACACAAAAACACACATACAGACACACACACACACACGCACACACACACACACATACACACACACACACACACACACACACAAACACACGTACACACACGCTCACACACACAAAGCTGAACCATTCTGTATAGGCTGTGCATCCAGTTTGAATTAAACTATCCAGTTGGGCCTTAATTGAGAATTGATCTGCAAATGTAAATGGAGTTACAAGTGTAGGTTGATAATTAAGCTGGACTTCAACTATCATCATTTTTGTGACAGCTGTTCATGCCAGCGTTTCTCAGCAAACAATGTCCTTCATCAAAAACCTGCACTCATTTGTTTCAGCTGTCTTATCACATTTCATCACAAATCCATAATGAAAAACATTCATCCTTGTATAAATCTCGACAATGAATTTGCATAATATTGTTTACATGGATTTTCAGAAGAAATCCTGTTTTAACTAGCAGCTGAAATGAATAGCTGTGTTTCAAGTCAACTTCCCAGAATGGACTTCCCAGAAAGACAAAGCATTTTTTATCTAGTTTCACCCTCCTTTTTTTAATTACAACAAGGACATCCACATGCTTGCAATGATCTGCACATCACTGAAGGCTTGCATCTCAGACCATCCTGTCATCCTTCCCGGTAGCTCCGTCCTGCTTCACCTTGGTAGACCCTTCCAGGACAGGGCAGTTACAGTAGGGGCATGTTTTAAGAAATGCAATGTGCAATCAGAGAGCGGGAGGCTTCAGGTGAAGAACGATAATACACACAAGGAGGATTTTGTCAACAAGGTTCATCAGAGCGGGTGTATCCACCATGGGCTTTGTGATACATGGCTGACACCGCGTTATAAACACAGCACCTCACGGCTCCCTCACGCAATACACCAGGTTTCCTATGCTATGTCATGTCAATACAAGGCCAGCTAATGCAGCTTCATGCCAAAATCAGTGCTGCGCAACCTCTGACCATGTACCATTGGAGTCTCATGTGGACTCTGACGCACGGTGCATGGTAGGCAGTCTGAGGGGCTCATTGGCCCGAGTGTGGTGGAAGGAGCAGGCAGGTCAGGGGTGGCGCTGCTCCACAGAGGAGTGCAACCGGGCATAAACAGATCCACGTGTCCAGCAGCGCAGCCCAACCACACCACTAATAACAGAGATCAATGACTTCCATATGTGGTGTGTGGGTGTGGGTGTGTATGTATGTGTGTGTGTGTGTGTGTGTGTGTGTGGATGTGTGTGTGTGTGTGTGTGTGTGTGTGTGTGTGTGTGTGTGTGTGCGTGTGTGTGTGTCTGTGTGTGTGTGTGTGTGTGTGTGTGTGTGTGTGTGTGTGTGATTGTCTGTGCTTGTGTGTGTGTGTGTGTGTGTGTGTGTGTGTGTGTGTGTGTGTGTGTGTGTGTGTGTGTGTGTGTGTGTTTGTATGTGTGTGTGTGTGTGTGTGTGTGTGTGTGTGTGTGTGTGTGTGTGTGTGTGTGTGTGTGTGTGTGTGTGCAGGCTTGATTGTTAGCCCTCCTTTTATTCTGTGTGTCGCTGTATGTATGCATGCATATGCAGGGAGTGTGTGTCTGTGCATGAATGTCTGAGTAAAACAATACAAGAGTAATGGCTTTCAGTTGTAAATGGAAGTTGTAAATGGTTCTGTTGAAATCAATTTCAAAGTCAATGTCAATTATACGCCATTAAACTGGAAGACTGTCACATACAAAGAAAAATGCTCCATTGAACCCACCCAGTTATGCAGGAAACTCACGTTATAGTGTATTTCCTTATGCTTGTTAAAATACACAGTATTATGAGTATGATGTAGTGAATACTTGGACGCAATTTATTAATATTTTTCGGTGTTATGGTGACTATATTGAGGACAAAGCGTTGCCGATTGGATTTTAAGTAAAAAATGAATGCATGCAATACGAAAGTAAAACACAGAATATATTTTTCTGTTCTGTTTTTTCATTTGGTCAGGGGAGAGATCTGCAATGTCAAAATGTACAAATGTAATTGGCAATGTCCTGGTATTTATGTTACAACCATTATAAGTGGCCGAACTAATAGGTGAGGCTAAAGGCCATTATAATGCCCTAACTTGTATTTCATCACTTTGCAATTACCTACATTTTCTGATGCTCTGACTTCCTGGCCAAAATAACCATAGTACACCCACGCATCATTCTTTTGTTCATTGCCTCTTTTAATTCGTATGTTTATAAGAAAAATGTGACAGCATGGCCAATCACAAAATGTTGCATGAATCTCTTTGCTATGCGGTAAATTATCGCTTAATGTAGGTGTAGTGTGTGTAGTTAGGGTGAGGGTACAGTTTAAAAGTAATTTTATACATTCTATGTTCAAAGTTTTTCTTGAAAATGATTTCAACATCTATACAAGTATGAATGAATGTAGAAATTATTATTATCATATATGATATATTAGTATTGATGTCCACATTGGGTGCATGCAATGGGGGTGTATAACTACTTAATAGTGCTAATTGTTGTACTTACAAGTATTTTGGTCTGTAAACGTAAGTGTATGTCTTGAGATGTAAATCATATTGTTATGAGAGGGAACTGGAAGTCCGACTATTAAGTCGTTTCGCTGGTTCATCAGGGTTGCTCAAACCCATCTGTAACTGAAACAGTTAAACATAAACAACTTCAGACCCTCACCATTTACTTTCTTTGGACCACATTTTCTCCCTCCCCTGCCCTGTTGCTTACAATAATAACAGCCACTCGCAAAGCTCAGGCCAAGTTTTGACCATTTTGATGCATCACCAGGCCTCACGGTCCTTGATCTGGAACCATCCATCCAGTCTCATGTCATCTTTTCCAGTCTCCCCTCCCCAGATTCCCTGAATGTCCTGGTTTGTCTTTTACACAGATGCAGAGCCGTTGTAATCCATCTGTATTATTTCCATTGATGGCTAAAATCAAGGAACGGTTGAATTACATTTGATTGTCGAAGCTCCAAAAAAAAAGCTAAAAAATTGCATGTTTTGACACAGAATTCATCCTTACCATTAAGTCAACCATTGCTCTTCATGAAAACAAATGAGCCAAGCCAGGCAGGGAAAGTAATTTGATTCTAAAGCACAAATGCCAAAAAAAACCCTTTAATTTCCTGAATTATTTTGATCCCAATCAGCAAGATAACAGACTGACCATGTTGCACTGCACATTTTGACAATAAAACACATTATTACTCTGAGGCTACTGAGGCTACTTCTCTGAGGAGACTCATGTCTCTCCAAAAAAGACCCCTAGCTGGCTATCGCAGATCACGAATACCTCTTTCAGAACAAAGACAAACAAAGCAGAGAGCTACTGACATGCTGCCATCACCGCAGTCCCTTCCAGTCAGTCGTTGAGCTGACTACGGTGCCGTGCAGCTTCTACATAAGAAACCGTTACTAGTCATTGCTCTTTTTCTGTCTCAGGAAGGCAGTTCCTAACGAGGTCAAATAAAACAACCTATGGTGATTAGCCGTTTTGTATGCTATAGCTAAACATTAATGTACAGCGCACTCCTTCTTGGTGACAGCTGCAGCTATTGATGAAGAACAGCTGCTACACTACATACTACAGGAGTACACTATATTCAGGGTACATGCACAGACTCAAGCATTTGGGTTCAGGTCGGGATCCACCCACGTGGCCACACACCTCAGCATGCCTTTAATGCGTTGAGTGGAGGAAAATTGCAGTGCATTCTGCAAAAACATCCATA
>JAXIVH010000061.1:866142-868642 GCA_036785325.1 Urophycis tenuis | reverse complement strand
AACAGGCTCTTGTGCTTACGCTGATTTATCTATGACTGTTGTTCTTTTTTTTTCAAGGTCTAACAATGTTTGAAAGGGGTTGCAGTTTATAACGCGACAAATTAATAAGTGTCTGAGTGTATTGCACCGAGCCGTCGTAGAGCGGTAACCCTACATTGTGTTTGTTCACCACCTCCCTCTCTTGACAAGAACAACAACATGAAAAAAAAAAAAACATTCCAACTTACTACAGTCGCTTGCTCCCTTCTATTGATACACCAGCAGATCCATTAGATAAGGCGGCGGTTTGAAAATAAATATGCCTAATCAAATGAAAGCTTTTAATGGTGCATTCAGTGTGGAGTAACAGTTTTAATTAGCTCTCCCAATTAGCCTCATTTGACTGAAGCAGCATGCTGCTAATCCCAGACTGCACTGCGCTCACACAGTCCTCAGACCTGCACGCTCGCTAGCTCCCGGTGGATGAGGGCACAGCGTGTTTCTCCACTAAAGGGATTGACTCGCCTACCGCTCTGTTCTTGTGTTGAGCTTCCAACGATCGCTCGCTCCTACAGAATCTCAGAATTGTCGTCAACATTGTCGGGGCATCTTCTTAGACATATGGTGCATCTATAGGAGTATTTTAAGAGAGAATAAGATTGATCATTTGTATTGATTTTAATCATTTCTGCAACAGAATGTGCCATTGGCTGACAAAATCCCTTGATTTGCCATTTTAATAGAAAAGGGTCATATATACAGTGTATATATATATATATATGTACATATATATACACACACAGTATATATTTCTAGTGAGAGAGGGATACTTTCGTATTTCTGCAGAAAGACAAAGTCAAATTTGAACAAGATGATTACAGCCGAGACAAATAAACGTGTGAGCAATTTCATTTAAGCAGACGATGTCCCTTGTTTGTTTCCCTCTGCATGCTCTCCCCCAATTATCAAACACTTTCTCGCCCTTCTTTCATTCTCATTTTTTCTCCATTCTCCATTTTCTTTTCTAGTCCAATTTCCATGTCTTCCCTTTCATGACGACTCCTGTAACAAAAACAAAGACAAGGACAGTTACAGCTACAGCACATACTAAAAAAGAAGAAAAAAAACAGAAAAAGATAACCACTTTAACCCTTAAAAGCTGCGTTAAACCCACAGCAGTGAATTCCCACTCTGTCCAATGCGGTGTCTGCAGCACCTCCATGGAGAGCAGGAACAGAGCGTGTTCCTCTGTCCGTGCACCGTGCTATCTCCGGCGTGGACAGCCAGCGGAGAAACAAAGAGGGACGGTGTGTTTAAACACACCGTCCGTTGCTTACACTCGCCAGGCTCAATGAGGCGCACACAGAGCGGAGTTTGTCTCAACCACCTGAGATCACCCCTCCACCCCCCCCCCCCACCCACCATCACCCCCCATCACCCCCCAGCGGGCGTCTCACCTCCTAATCCCGTCCAGCTCGGTGCAGCGTCGTTGAGGTGGGACTCCCGTGGAGATAATGGCGGGGGAAACGGCTTGTGGCGAGGAGGTGATGGAGCCGGGGCTCCGGAGCGAGCAGCAGTAGATATTACGTATTGATCACACACACAGAAATATCAAATACAACCCTCCCCGCTACCCGCCGCAGCTTCTGTAGCCCTCAGCGGTCATTTTAATACATTTCTCCCATGTAAGATGGTGGCGATCGGAGGCCCAGAAGGCGTTTATAATACCTTTTATATTTCTCTGCGGCGCCTCCTTTCCACATCTTTCCATGATCTGCGGCGAGATCCCCGATTCCTTTCTGGCCTTCATCTCAGCACTGATCTCCCCTCAATCTTGCGTTTGGTATTCCGAGGCGACATTGACGGCTGACATTTGACCGGGGAGAAAAGGATTGAATAGCAAACATCTCCATTTAAAAGGGTTTCCTTTCAAGCGGCAACATATCCATATGCTGACATTTTTCTCCCCCCACCTTCAGCCACTCCTTTCTCCGGTTTAATTTCTGAGGCGTAAACAAGATTACAATGAGAGTGGACCGCACTTAAGCATGGGCTCTATCTGCACAGAGGACCTGACGAAATGATAGTCCAATTTAATCACAGGGGGCAATTTCATTATATTGAAACAAAGACAATCAAACAAAACAGAGTCATTTTGGGCAGACAACACAAGAGCAAAGAAAAATTATGCAGCCATTTAAGGATTAAGGGGATATAATGAACAAAGAAACAAACAGAGAGAGAGAGAGAGGGAGTGGGATAGAGTAGGAGAAAGAGTGGGATAGAGAGAGAGAGAGAGAGAGAGAGAGAGAGAGAGAGAGAGAGAGAGAGAGAGAGAGAGAGAGATAGCAAGAGAGAGAGAGAGAGAGAGAGAGAGCGCAAGAGAGAGCAAGAGTGAGAGAGATGTTTGTATTCTTTAATTGCTTATCTCCACAATGGTTCATTGTTTACATGCATTGATTTCCTTTGGCAATATTGCAACATTGTTTCTAAAGGGCAATACTCCAGTGAGAGAGAGTAA
>JAXIVH010000061.1:853587-861087 GCA_036785325.1 Urophycis tenuis | reverse complement strand
ACCCCATTCGATTGAAGCCGCATTTTTATTTTCCGGGCAGCGTTAGCACGTCTGCACAGATTGACTGAACAGGCGATGGAGGGGCTGCTGCAGAGGATCAGTATGCACAGTGTGGGATGGGGCCGCAATCATCATATTCCCACAATCTGTCCTGCATGTGGTAGCCTACAGCTAATGTTTACAAATGCATGAATGAGGAGGAGGCAGCAGATATATTTTGTATGCAGGCCATCCCACCTGAGGTGCGTCCGGCTGGGGTGGGGTGTGGGGGGGGGGGGGGCACAGGCAAGTAGAGTGATGGGGAGGGGTGGGGTGGGATGAATAATAAACAAAAAGAAAATGAGATAACACTTCACAAAAGACTGTCAACCTCAACACATTTAATCAGTCATGGCGGACGCTGACTTGATGGGCCTTCTTATCAAGGCGTTTGGGAGCTAAAGCTTTCTGTCACCCAGAACCCAGATGTTATTACCTCCACGGTGCTATTGGTCCATCAGCGCCAACCAAAAACACTTGGGATTCAAAACCCATTGCAGGTAGTTTGTTCTTTTAATCATAACTATGGAATAATGGAATGGCACCATCCATCCATCCATTATCGTGACCGCTTATCCTCTACGAGGGTAGCGGTGGGGGCTGGAGCTAATCCCAGCTGCAACGGGCGAGAGGCGGGGTACACCCTGGACAGGTCGCCAGCCTATCACAGGGCTAACATATATAGACAAAACAACCATTCACACTCACATACACACCTATGGGTCAATTTTAGAGACACCAATTAACCTAATCCCCAACCTGCATGTTTTTGGTCTGTGGGAGGAAGCCGGAGTACCCGGAGAGAACCCACGCAAGCACGGGGAGAACATGCAAACTCCACACAGAAAGGTCCCGGGTCCCAGGTGGATTTGAACCCAGAACCCTCTTGCTGTGAGGCGACAGTGCTAACTATTGCACCACCGTGGGAATGGCACCATATGAGATACAATATTTAGTCCACTCCCCCCCCCCCCCTCCCCCGAGAAAATAATGAACCATAAAAGTGGAATTGGAAATGGATTCCTTTAAGTAGAATCAATTTAGAAAAAATGACATCATAGTTATGACGTCATGTGAAAAATGATCTTCATAGCGACTTCATGGCCCTCAACCACAGATTAGGTCTCAGATTAGGTCTGTGTCAGATGACTTTCTCGAACGCAGGGCCTCAGTGGCGGGCAGTGGAGAGGGAGAGGAGTGGCCAAACCCAACTGAAAATAATGCTATTCATTATGAAAGGGGTTTGATGGTTAAATAGTGATGAAGCCAATGACCAGTGACCAGTCTGCATTCAGTCCAACTGTGTCATTAGATTCAAAGGGACTCTTTCTGAATTTTGCAATGGCAAATCGGAAACAAAAATGTATTAGAATCTGAATAAAACAGAAAGCTGTGTCCCTGTTGTCTAATACTCGAGATACTGTAATTGTGTGTCTATGTGTGTGTGTGTGTGTGTGTGTGTGTGTGTGTGTACGTGTGTACGTGTGAGGCTGTGCACGTGTGAGCTCATGTGGTGTGTCATATCTTAGGAGACCATACGATGGATGTCAGGGCCACTGATTCTGATCTAGTAATTTCACACTCAGATGGACACTCAATATGCTATAACAGACTGAGGTCTCGTCCCATTGTGGCCAACCTCCCACCCTAAAGACCCACAGTCCCCCGCCTCCCACCCATTCACAGTGGCTATTATTATCCCCAGAATCTAAAATACTAATTAGTAGTGAAAGAAGCTGACATTGCGTTCACAAACGATGCGAATAAACTATAATAGAAACATAAACTACACATCAATCCGGTCTGGTATATTCCCCGGCAAAAAATAGGAATTGGTTAAGGAGTATTGGTTAAGGAGCACAGAGCATTATACAATTTATTTGATCAAAGCAGTGAAGTATGGTAACAAATAAACATATCAATTAGGCTGAGTCTCACGTATGACATAAGCAGCCTCTTGTCGGACATAACCTGCTGTGCATTGAGTGGACAATGGCGCGCTCCTCATCCTACCACTCCATTTCACAAACAGAGCTTTTCAGAACTAAGGGGGAAGGGAGCCACTCCTGTTCCCGTAGGCCTCAATTATATATATAATATCATTTCCCTCCTGCCCCGTGTTGTTGTCCGCCTGCCTTGTCCTGTCTTTCTCTCCTTCCATTCCTCCCACCTTCTCTCCTCGTTCACTCTGTCTCTCCCTCCCCCCCACCCTCCTCTCTCCCTCTCTCCCTCTCTCCCTCACTCACTCTGTCTCCTCTATTCATTTCAAGGTGGCATTGCCCCTCTCTCCCACCCCCCAACCGACAACACCCTCCCCCCCTTCACACACACAGACACGCACACGCACACACACACACACACGCGCACACACTTTCCCCCTTTCCCCAAACACACACATTCCCCTCTCTCTCTCTCTCTCCCACCCTGCCTCGCTCATTCTCTCTCCCCCACTGCACTGCACTCCAGCTGCCCTTGAGGGTGTATGATCTCATGTGGGGAGACAGCCGCCTGCAAAGGGTGGAAGAAAGGCAAGCACTGAGGATGAAGAACAAGAAAGGCAGAGGAGGCGGAGTCCTGGGTATCAGTGTGTGTGCATGTGTGTGTGTGTGTCTGTGTGTTGTGGGAGGGGGGGGGGGGGGGGGGTTACAGGAAACCAAATCCCATTGCAGTGTGAAATAATGGAGTACTCCCTCTCCAACACACCACCACCACCACCACCACCACCTCCTCCATTTATTGCCTCTGCATGGCGTCTGATCTGAGATCTGTACCGCGGGGGTGTCACATGCTGAAGGGCTGGGTGGGGGGGGGGGGGGGGGGGGGGGGGGGGGCTGCAGAGATTTACAATCGGCGGGTGATGAAGGGGGCGGGGCGCTTTGGTGGGGATGCACTACGAAATTTGGTGGGGATGCACTACGCTGCCCCTACCTAATATGACCATGGTGTGTGTGTGTGTGTGTGTGTGTGTGTGTGTGTGTTTGTGTCTGTGTTGGCCTTCCTACATGTGTGCATGCGTGTGTGTGTGTGTGTGTGTGTGTGTGTATGGGGATCACGCTGACGGCTACCTTTTGGCCTGGTTCGTTTATTTCTCTTTACGAAGCGCTGAAACTACAACAAGGCTTATTTCATGTGTTTTATAGGCGCTCGTATTTCCACTTCTTTGTATTACTAACATGTGTCTCACAGAAATGCCTCTGATCTGCCTGAGTGTCTGAAGTCTGTCTGACTTCCTGCTCGGGGTCGGATCATTGAGGCTCAGAAGAGAGACGCGCCGGTGACAAACTCAGTGGATGTGTTCAGATAGATTGATTGGTCGATTGATTGATTGTGGCCCAATTCATCTTCAGACTTGAACTCGTTGATGTGCAGACCATGAGCACTGAGTGCGAGATCATCTTATTGAGATACATTTTTGAACACAATCTATGGGCAAGAAAAGAACGTTATATATAGAATGTATTATTTTCCATTTGGGACCAAGTTTGACGCGGGCTTTTGAAAACTGTTTGAGTAGAGCTGGATGACGAGCTGTGATGAAATAGTGAGAGACAGAAGTTCCCTGTAGAAAAGCGATAATGAGGAGAGAGCTTGTTACTATTGCACAGGGCTTCAAGTACGAAGGAACGCAGGGCGGTGAGAGGCACCTTTAATCATTCAACATCTTCTGGAGTCACAAAAAGCCCGCAACCCCTTTGTGTGAGTGTGTGTGTGGTGTGTGTGTGTGTGTTTGTGCCTGTGTACGAGTATATGTTTGTAAGAGCACATGTGTGCATTCATATTTACATGTGTTTATATGTGCATAGATATGCCGTGACCCCATTGCCTCTGTCTGGAGACTGCTCTATATAGACTCATGATTCAGAACCAGGTTTTGGAGCTGCGTTAAAACGAATGTGCATGAGCAATAGCAGCAGGCAAGGTTTAGCAAATGGTGCTAGCAGCTGTAATTTTTCTGATGAGGATCTCTGCACCACTCCGCCAATAGCATGAGCTAGAGCCATCCTCCTCTCCTTAAGATAGATTATGTCCTTAGGGGGCCTGAACCCTTAAGGCCAACTATCTAACCTAATGAGCTCAACCCAATGGTTAAGAGTCTCCATGGACAGTGAGCAACTAAACATGTGCCTGGACAAGCTAGCCGGCTGCTGGCCAGACAGGCAGTCAACAGAGCAAGTTTTGGAGTCATTTGGAGTCTCGCGATGCAAATGGTGTGGCCCGGTCTTGGTTTCCAAATGGCCCGTTTCAGTCGTCTGCCGGTGAAGGATGGCGTAGGTTGGAGCCACCGCGCCCATCAGGAAGTTAATTTAATGCTTAACCAAGTTTGTTTATCCTTCCGAGATGAAGATAGATGTCTGCGAAGATGAAGGTGCGGCGGTCCGCGGCCCCCAGGGCCGTGTGTGCGGCGGCGGGGTATCTGCCATCCCATAAACGCAATGTGCATTTCAATCCACGGCCACGCTTATTATGGTCATGAAATCCAATCATATATAGAGTCAATGACATTAAGGGCTGGTCTCGGAGGCCAAGTGCTGTCAAAGTCAAGACTTTCATCTCCAGTGAGAGTGAGAGATGGAGGTGCATAGGGAGACGAAGAGGGAGGTATGAGAAAGAGTATGGGGAGTTGGTTCTGAGTCACACAGTTCTGAGTCATTTAAAGTTTTCCACCATACGCCGTTGCTTCTCCACCTTTGCTACTTTTTTCCCTCATTGTGCCTCATTGTTTTCCTCGACCAATAATACGTTTTTTCTTCACTGTACTTTTCCTCCTCTTAGGGGAAATTATCTTTTAAAAATCTATCACAGCGTCCAAGCCATTGATGACGGCATTAATCAATATCACACCCCATCAAAAGACGCTGGATTTTGAACACAGACCGTTAAGGTGGGGGTTTGGGGGGGGCAGACATACAGGCGATGCTGTTATGGCTTCTTCTTGAGGATGAGTCTCAAAGGGCTCTACAGGCATGTGGGTAGATAACAAGACGCGTTTCACAGCAGCACAGTCATTGTATGGCGTCTTTGTGTCTTCGTCTGATAGTGGATTGTGAGAAAGCCATCTCTAAAAGTATGCCGCATTCCAGACGCATTGTGTATGTTTGATAAGGAATGATTTCTTTCTGGAGAGAGGAGGCGGTGGTGGAGTTGAGAGCTTCACATATATGGAGAAACACCACGAGGTTTGGTGAAAACAGAGAAATGGTCAATAATGGATAAAAAGGAGCTTTGTTCCAAAGTCACACACGAATATTCACTTACATTTTGAGATCTCTCGACGCTTCCATTTGGGTTTAGGAGGCGGAGGTGAGATACTTTGAAAGCAGACATTCATTGAGGCCAACATGTGCTATATTCATAACACCTCTGTGGGACCAAGAATGAGCCCATTGTTTTGTTGAAGTTGAAGTTACTTTTCACATTGAGAATGCTCTTGATGTCTTCATTTTCCTTGATACATTTAACATCTTTCATTAATTCCCTTTTTTAACAAGACAAGCTTGTCAAGGACCCATGAACTCCCTGTTACATACAACCCATTAGTAACCAAATATGTCTTATCTATTGTTTATCCAACACATTCTAGGTCACATTGCCCAAGGTGTAGGGCACTAAAATATGATAACATTCTTCTTTTCCAAGTATTTACGCTTTGTACCACATGCATTGTAAACCAGACACACAAAACAATAAGTGTATTGGCCAACAAGAAAATATGCCTCAACATTTTCTCAACACATTCTTGAAGGCTATTCAATGTCTTTGTCAGAAGAACATAAATCCATCTGGACAGAAACAACGCGGCAACACAAATGAACTCGGACATAAGTATTACAACCAATATCTCCGGCACGTTTTCTGCAGACAATTCTCCGTTGCAGTATGCAATATTACATATACGCTGACTAAAATGGATAAATGGTGTGATGTAAATGGGATCAGATGCTGCATTAGTTTAGCTTGAGCTAGAGTGCCATCCTTGAGGTCTTTACCTCAGATATTTATTACATCAAGTCACTTGTATTTATATAGGCTGTTATCACAGTTAGCGTCTCAATGTGCTGCATGGGCACACGTCCCCATGAGGGCTTCTACAGCCCCGAGCAATCCAACCAGAAGAAGGAAAAGCCAAAAGCTCTGACAGAACAGGAAGAAACATTAGACGCCAAGTAAGTTTGGAATAGGATGTATAGGATATTCAATATTAGGTTGCTTATTATTGCCAGGCCGGTATGGTACCCATGTCAGTACAACAGCCAAGTTGCATACATCATGTTTCCAATTGGTAGTGGTAAGGTTCAGGTGTTGGCTTAAAATGGTTGATGGTAACAAAGTTTAGGGTAAGTGGTGAGAGAGTGCTTGTAGATAGGAATTAAGAGCTGCAATTTGAGTTTAATTTGCTTTAAAGGCCAGAGCCCTCCGGCAGCTAGTGAGTGAAATGCTCTGTGAGAATATCTGTTCTGGTTGACTGTGCATAACTCTGTATGGAAATCGCCCGCTCTGGCTAATTTCTGACCAATCAGGGCATCTCTTCCCTGATTGGTTCAGGGAATTAATCTTGCCTGTGTTCACATCTTAACACAATGATAATATGACGGTATGCTGTGCATCAGCTCGACCATCCTCCAGACAAACAGAGGTGGTGTGGGACCTGAGGAGACGTGGGACTCCCGCTACACCCTTCCCCCTCCGGGGGAAGTGGATGTAAACATTGTTCGGCTCCACGAGTACCTGGGATTAATGAACAACGACTTGAATGGACAGTGAAGTGCTGCGGCCCCTCGCCGGCCACAGCACCACGCTGCGGACGTTCTGAGAGCCGCGCCCTCGTCCACGCCGTGGCGGTGTCGGGGCAAGCAGAGCGAGGGCGGCGGACTCCAGCAGACTGAGTGATCAGAAGGCCCAGCTCCTGTTCTGGGGATGGAAGTGAACCCACGGGTAGCCGCGACAAAGAGGAGGACTGGCTGTGCAGGCTCCTCTGTATCCATGACAATGACTCTATCCCACTCCACAGCCTGCTGTCTGCACTGAGTAAAGCTCACCAACAGACTCTTGGCAGTGTGGAGTTCCGCGGAGCGCCACAGGAAATCCTTCATTCAGCTCTGTAGTCAATTTAACTCACTCCCAGCCATTTTACTTATATCATATCCAGATGACCTGTGCAATAGGCCTGCAATATATCTCAGACACTATACTTCACTTCAGCTTCATATATACTTATATTTCATATAAAAGCGTATCTTATTGCATTCAATTGTGGGTTGGATGCAAATGTAATCTATAGTTAATATCTAATATCTAACAGCATTAATAGTATTAATGCTGTATTTTATGTTTATATTGTAAGCTCTGTTTATTCTATTCTACTTGTATATTTCTGACTTGAGCTGACCAACTGTAACATTAATTTCATTTTTGATCAATACAATGAACTGTACTTGTATAGATAACTCTGCACGAGTGAGG
>JAXIVH010000061.1:831087-851087 GCA_036785325.1 Urophycis tenuis | reverse complement strand
CCAATGTTGAGAACCGATGACTACTACTTTGAAGAGAGAAAAGAGAGAAATCAAAGCTATAAAATACACAAGATAGAAGGAGAATCCTTTTCTTTTCGGCATAAGTCATGTCATATACTGTACATCAGACGGCCAGTGATGTGTGCAAGCAGAAATCAAAAGAGACGTTCCATCATTTGGACACATTCTGGAAATCCCGGATTTCCAACATCGACTCATGAGGAGAAATGCTTCATGAAGTCGATCCAGTGGGCTTTGATTATGCTGCAGGTCTCCAAATGAGCATCGCAAGCAGAGGGCTGCAGCATTGAGCACACATTTTTATAACAAAAACATTTTCACACAACAAAAGATAGTAAGAGAGACTGCTAGACAGATGGATAGATACATGTACCCCCCCCCCCCCCCCCCCCCCCCCCTCCCACACACACACACACACACACACACACACACACACACACACACACACATTCACTTGCAGTGGAACCCAAAGGAGCCCTCCACCCAATCCTCTTACACCATCTCATCTCCATATCTCAGGAGATGTGGAGATCTCTCTCGCTTACATTCAAATCAGCATATTGAATTCCTTTTTTTCCCCCGCAGGCCTATGAACAGTATGGCTCTCTATGAGATATGCGCTGCCATGCTGACTATGTGTCTTGCTTGTGTGTCTGTCCCCACACATTAGGGGACACATTGCCAAATGTCTAACTTGCCGGTCAGAAGTATGTTGGTGGCAAAATGCTGCCAACACCGGCTCCCGAGCGGGCCCAGTTTGTCTGTGCGCCGAGCGCCATGGATAAACACTCCCTCACAATGTGTATTGTTCTGGAGTAAGTGTTGGAGGAAGTAAAAATCACATTTCCCACTTCAACTTCATCCTATTGTGTGCCCCGTTTGTAAGTGCAGCTCACCTCTCACACTTCCTGAGCAGGCAGGATTTGAAAGGAAATAGAAATAATAATGTTTTTATTGTATTTCTTTTTTTGCTTCATATTACTGTTGATGGGCCAGGGCCCTGCCATGCTACAGTGCCCCCCATGCATCTGAAATAATGAGAATATTCCGGTCCATTCTCAATATTTTAGATGCAAAACAAAACAAAAAAAGTGGTGTGTGGGTGTGTGTGTGTGTGTGTGTGTGTGTGTGTGTGCGTGTGTCAGTGTGTTTTCACGTGTGTATTTACTTTGTTGTATTCACTTCAATCTACAACCATGAATACTTAATATTGCAGGAACAACACATTGTCACTTAAAAAAAGAGCCCTGAAATATCTCCTTCTCTGCATGTCTAATCCCCCCCGCTTAATGGCTGTTTGGTTTAGTCTGAGCCCAAGCTGACCACAACAATGGAGCCTTTGATGTGGAACACCTTGGGCCAATAAATTAACCCCACCAACCGCCGGTCCGCTGGCCTCAAGCAGACACCAAGAGACACGGCGGAGCGAGCGGTCTCGCGCCACGGAGCGGCCAGCCTCGACCCGGGCTCACCGTGACCGCAGAGAGCTTCCTCTCACCGCGGAGAGCTTCCTCTCCCTCGTGTACGCGGCGAGATCGACGTCACGGCGACGGAATGAATCGTCGAGGAAACAGCAGCATCATTGTGGTGCTATGGTGGACAGAGCTAGAGCTGGTGGACAGAGCGGGATGTCCACTAACCGTAGGTCGGGCGGTTCGATCCCCACTTCCAAACTGTCTGCATGTCAAAGTGTCCTTGAGCAAGACACTGAACCCCGACTTGCTCCCCGGGCTGCTGAACATAGCAGCCCCACTGCTCCTATGTACCATAGGATGGGTCAAACGCAGAGAACAAATTTCGTTCCCATATCTAAAAAATACTGAGAATGACCAATAAAGAGCGAAAGGTCCTCTTCTACACAAAAGACGATGTAATGAGCGTTGAGACGAAGCATCGTTGATGAGACAGTGTCTCTGCAGCCGGCAGAGTTCACAAGGACGAGGGCGTTCACTGATCAGGGGTGGCCTTGTTCTTAAGGAACCCCGTTGGTATGGCGATCCATTACGAGTGTGAGATAAGTAACATTGCCGCGATATTCCCGCTGCCAGTATGCAAGGTTTATTGTTTTGCGTATCTTGTCCTCACATTGCTCACGTTGGCCCAGATTAAATGTGCATGCCGACCTGTTGTTTGCTGCGTCGAGATACAACACGATGGAATACCTCTTGCTAAATTGCATATCTCTGTGGGTCTGTTTGTGTTATCACAACTCGCTGATTTTTTTTCTCATTTTTCAGTGCAAACTCACAGACCTTCCTCCGTGGATGACCACTGCAGACCTGGATCATGAACGTGATGGATTCTCAATCCATCTCTCAAACTCTACATCTTCCATATGCTGGTGCATATTACAAAATGCTTTGCAATAAGACAGATTCATTAGGAAACCAATAGTATTATTAGCACTGTAGCAAAATGAATATATCTCATTGATAACACAATAACACACACACACACGCACACACACACACACACACACACACACACACACACACACACACACACACACACATACACACACACTCACTCTATAACAGTGTCAATGCAGTAGATCCACTCTCCCAAGGCCTTCACTCTGCGGTGTCGTCTATGACTTTAGGGGCCAAACTGTATCAACTCGACACCATCCATCTCAGTTTATTTTGGATGCGGTGCTCGGTTGCCACAAATCAATAGCAATATGAGGTTTAGTATCTGGCCTATGACAGCTGGAGCAGAAGTGCTCAGTGAGAAGAGGGACAACATGGGAGATAAGAAGGATGAAGAGGAGGATGAACAAAGAAGGGGAAACACAAAGGTGAAAAGAGTGGTGGTTGGGGGGCTGCAATGGTAATGAGAGTGACGTGTTGATGTCATGAAGTTAAGGATGATGGAATCAAATTCATACACGATCAATTAATCCGTAGCCATAGAATCACATGCAATCTCTGAACCCCATTAATACCTTTGACCCCGTCCAGCAAGGTATAATCATGGAAGTTTTACTCACACAAGACATTTAGCCAACGAATAAATGAACTGGAACCATCAGCTTCATTTTTTTTCAGTGGGGTACATCTGAAACCATCGCCACTTTTTGAACACAAGGAAGAAACTAAAGAAAGTCAAAAGTTTGTAGCAAAGAGAAAGAGAAAGTTGCTGAACAAAGGAGAAGAAGAAGAAGCGCTGAGTGAGAGAAGAGACAGCAGGGATGACAGACTGGCAAGAATGGCCTGTCATGGCGAGACAAGTGGATGAGAGAGAGAGAAAGACAGAGAGAGAGAGAGAGAGAGAGAGAGAGAGAGAGAGAGAGAGAGAGAGAGAGAGAGAGAGAGAGTTGAGAGAGAGAGAGAGGTGAAGGAAGAAGTCAGCTCAAACGAAAGAACACCAGCTGTGGAGGGATAGAGCTCTGTTAAAAGATAGAAGGAAAAGACATTAAAAAGAAAGTGAGCCAGATTTCTCTATGGGTGGGGTGGGGCGGGGGGGGGGGGGGAGGAGTGGGGTGGGGGGGGGGGGGGGGGGGGGTACTTTGAGTTCAGGGGTCATAGGAGAGAGAGAACATAACCTTCTCGTTGCCGTCACCCTCGACCCTCCCTGACAGCCTCAAACTTTGTGGTAACAGTAGCAGCGGCGGCGGAGGCTCCACCGCCGGCTGGACGGCGGCTATCGTCTTACCCGCTGCGGTGCGGAGGTATTCTGAGAGCAAGCAGCGGCACCACAGGAGGCAGGTACTGTGACACACGACCTTACGTTGCCCTTTTGGGGGTCCACCAAAGTTTAAACACTCACATCTTCCCAAGAACAACATTTGTCTGTCCTGAAACATCGCGGACGCCATTTGAGATTTACACAAAACGAATCCAAAGGAAGAAGAAAATATGTAAATAAGTAATCCTTGAGTAGTCTCCGTGGAGTGCCTTATCAACAGACCACTATGCATACGGTGTGACAGGGCACAAGATGACCTGTCACTCAGGCTACAGTTGCCCTGCGGGGCGTGGTGTGTTGCGTTGGTCCGGGTTAGCATCACGACCGTAGCATGCACACCAAACTGGCACGCTGTGCATGTGCATTGCAGCAAAGAAAAAGCCCCCCAGTGCTGGCCTTTGCAGCCGACTTAAGGAAGCATCACACTTTGAAACGACGGCAGTGGAAGCAGCATGGATGTTGTCTTAAAATGTACACGCTTTAAAGGCAAGACCTTGCGTAAATGCTGAGACAAGAGCGGACATGCTGTGCATTATTCATTTTCCGCTGTGATGGTCCGCTGGGGCTCCGTCGGGACGAGAGGACAACTTTGGTTCCCAAACTCCGCTGCCAGCAGTCAGCCGGACAGGCTACACAATTTAAGAAGGAGAACAATGACTTTTATACATCCACGGTGTGGAGGAAGAATATGTCCTGATGCTTCCTGCACTGCTTCCCACTCGAGTTAAATTCTAGCGTTGCCAGCGCGCAGGAGTATATCTTGCGGTGGCTCACTGTTTATGCAGTTTCCAGATCTATGGAGAGAGGGAGGGCGGGAGAGGTGCCATCATAAGTCTGACTGAGCAAAACAACACACAAATCTGTTTCTATTTCCATCCAATATGCATGAGAATTCAGCATGATGTACAAAAGAGGCCTATACGCATTGGTTCTCACTGTGCGTAAATTATGGGAAATGTGCGCCTTTTATTACCGTTTTGCGTTCTGAAGGATGCATCTGACTCCACTATAGTCGTGTGTAGGGAGTGTATGCAGAACTATACTGTTGAACGGGTGAGCGCCTCGCTCTATGGTATACATTATCCACAACCAAGCAGCAGCTCTGATCACAGGGTACAGACTGTCCTCATGTATTCAACACGACCATCGCGCAAACACGATTTCCATCCGAGTCGACGCATTTCTAAATATCCTTCTAAATATCCACTCTTGGATATATTTGGGCGCCTGTCATCACCGACACCCGTAGCATTTAAAAAGACATTAAAAGATGTTAACCCTTTCCCATGCACGGCGTTTGGACAAAAACAAGACGTGCAGCCAGAGTGGCGGAAGAGAAGTGCTGGTGAAGCAGCTGAATGCGGATGGGTTTGAAGCAGACACCTTGGAAGGGTTGTTGTCTGTTGACAATGAAGGGAAAGACGGCGCAGAGAAAGGTTATGACAGGCAGCAAAACAGCCCCGCGATGTTTCAGTCAGAGAGACAGAAGGTGGAATCTGGCTTAATCCTGGACACATCTCGACTGACAAATGGGGCAAATTGCATTTTGTTTCCACTTAAACTGTGTCCACAGCACTGGATTTTTTTTAAATACATACTTATTATTCTTATTATTTAAAAATAGAAATAGAAATAGACAGACAGACAGACGGGAGAGATGCGGAATGGGGAATAGGACAGAGCAGTAGCGTGCAAAGACCCCTGGTTCCTACATTTTTTAGCGACACACAGTAACACGTAGATCAGCAATCAGTAGCGCATATTTAACGAGCTGTGGACCTCCTCAGTATATTAACATTATATTTATAAAATTATATATTTTTCTTTGCATAGCATTAAAGGAAAATGCCACCATTTGTCCATACTGAACTACGTTCTTCCCTGATCTTAGACGATATGATACATACCTCTCTCACTTTCGTATGTGCACTCGATCGCTCTGGCGTGCAGCGCTACTTTGATAGCATGTAGCTTAGCCCAGTATATTCCTTAGGATCCAAACGGGGGTGAAGTTAGAAGCGACCAAGCACTTCAACGATTTCCCTATTTAAATACGGTTACATGAGTAGTTACACGACCCAAGTATGGTTACACAAAATGAAACATGGCAATTTTCTAAGCGGATAAAAAAGGATAACTATAATGTATGGCGAAATAACTCCCTGTCTCCCCCTGTTACTTCTGTCAATAGAACCAACGTGACTTTTTAACGAGAAAAAAAACAAAACAACAACTTTAATTTGCTAATCCCAGCACTTCTAACATGGGTGGTTTTGGGGGAAAAAAAACACCCGGATTGATATATTCTTTGTTCTGGCAGACATGTATCGATCGATGCTTTGTTAAAGTCAGGTCGCTGTTGTTGCCAGCTGCCTCTTACTCAGCCAGACACGTATGCCAATACAAACAACTCTTTCTCGTGCACTGCCTCATCCATAACAAATCAGCCTGACAGCACAGGAAATCTCAATCTCAACACTTTGATGTGCTTTAAACTTTAATTAAAGATTATGTTTGAGGTCTTAGTCCTGGGGGACCAGGGTCCCATTAAAATGTTCCACCTGGGAACTTGTACCTCTTAGTTTTGTTCACCTCTATTAAATGTGTTCATGTTTTCCAATCATTATTTTGGCATTAGAATATAATGATGCCAAATTTTAAAACACTTTAATATGATGATTTGTATTAAATATAGTTAGTTAGCAAGACCTGAACAGTTGTCTGCTTGTTGAAATGACCGTATCATTGGATACTAGGGATCCTTTTTCATCCTTTTTCATCACTGGAACATCAAAGCACCAGCAGCACCTTGACACAGGAGCCATTTGGAAGTGAGACAGCTGAGCTGCTTCAGCATCACTGGGGCCAACATCAACAGTTGATGATCTGACCAATCACAACCTCTACACTTTGTAAACAATCCCATTTGTTACATGCGGCCATACATTGGTGTGATATGTGAACGTCGATGACGTAGTCAGAGAATAGATAAAACCCTTCTCTTCAGGACACAGTTCGGTCCCCGGGGAGATTCAGCCCGCTGATTGAGCAACCCTGAACAACCCCAAACATCTGGAGATTTAGCAAGGCGGAGGATGGAAGGACGATGGACGGGCAATGGGAATGCGGCGTCTATCTCCGTAGGCCCAAGTACACTGAGGTGACATGGAGAGAGCACGCCCATGTAATCATCCTGTGATTCAATGTGTTATTACCCACCATCCTGTTGCTTGAGATGTGCTTTTTCTTGTCACTCAACTGTTTGGGCTTTGATCGACATCCTTAAGTATCTGTTTGTTACTCACGCCTGGTGGCTCCATGGCACGCCAAATTACTGGCCTTCAGCAAAATAGAAGTTTAGTTTCACCGCCTTCTGCGCCGTACTTGTGTTAGTCATAGAAATACATTATGACACAAGAAATGCAAACATGTCATCCATCATCTAGTGTTGAATATAATCTATCCATCCAGATATCTATCTATCTATCTATCTATCTATCTGTCTATCTGTCTGTCTGTCTGTCTGTCTGTCTGTCTGTCTGTCTGTCTATCTGTCTGTCTGTCTGTCTGTCTGTCTGTCTGTCTGTCTGTCTGTCTGTCTGTCTGTCTGTCTATCTACCTATTTATCTTTTTATCTCTGTAAACTTTTATCTCTGTAGACTTCTGACAATTTCCAAATAATTCCAAAAGTCACCCTTAGGTAAATTTGATATTGGCATATAAACAAACACATTCTGTGATTAACAAGGTACAAAAACAATGTGATGATCAAACACCGTCCTATAGGGTGTATAAATAACCTCCAGCTCTGGGTTTAGGATCACAACTGTTACCAACACTATTTAGGAGCGAGTTAGAGTGAGTGCAGACGGTAACGTGAAGAGGTTTGCCATCCGGCCCCAGCAGCCCACAGCTGTGCTGCAGGCCGCTGAGCACCCCGCACCCAGAGCAGCACTGGGCTCTGCACCGCACTAAGTCAAACACAAGTGACTCATGTCAAGACCCTCCTCCCGCTTCACTACATTTAATCATATATGGGAATATAGCTCATTCTCCGCACATACGTGTTTTGATTAAACAGGCATGAGTGGTGGTCTCAGTGCAATTAATTGTGAATATATTAATACGGATATTGTGAATCGCACATTCTGGATATGGATCCCATTAGTGATAAAAGATAAATAAATAAAAAGAACACTGGCTTGGTTGGTTGGCGTCAACGCCCAGAGATCGAGATCAAGTGGTGCATTACGAATTAATCCTCCTCAAAGAATGTGGTCTAATGCGTACTAGAGCTGCTTTCTGTTGCAGGGTTGTTGAAGCCCTTCATGCGTGTGTGTGTGAGTGTGTTCTGATCGGAACACTTGTCTACGTACTGTATGGAAATAATGCTGCAAGACCATTTCATGTTGACTAAAGCATTTACACTAGTATGGATCAATATCAATGCATTTGCTTCTGCTACCATTAATAGTCGTTTGCAGTCATTGCAAGACCACAAAGTTTATAGACACTGCTGGCTGTATTAAATATGTTTGATATTGCATATTGCTTGAGTTGGAGTTTGTTATACAGAAAATGCCTACATATTTGAAATGCAGAAATTAGAGTTATTCTCAATGGCTGAGTACACTGCGTTTTGTGCCGACCTACAGACTTTAAACACTCTAAAGTCTGTTTTCAACATTCAAAGGGATGAGATAAAACCAATGCACAAATAATTCTCCAGCTGGTAAACCTCGGCATCATCGTAGAGTAGCAGGCAGACACGGCCCTAAAAATAGGAACGCCTCAAAATCAATCCTTTGCACCAAACCTGGGAGTCAATATGGCCATGAATATGCAGGAAGGGGCCGCGCAACCTAATCCCGCAAAGCGATAGAAGAGCAGGAGCCATTACCGCTTCACGCAATACTCCCCGAGCGCACCATGCCTGTCGTGGCCCTGACCTCCAAGACATACTTGACTTGACCTCTACAACTCTCCCAGATTAAATAAGAGCACTCTGCAGCCCTCTACATGCAATGCCCCATTGAACCCCCATCAAAATAGTGTGCTACACGATGGGTTATTGTTTTACTCACAGCCTTCAGAAGGTCGGAGGTCAAAAGGCAACTCACTGAATGAATTAGCACGGAGTAAACAGCTTCAAGCGGCAGATACAACTTTATGATGTGTGGGTGAGATCAAGGGTGGGACTCACAGCTTCCTACGTGGTTGTGAACATCGCAAAACTAGCATTGCCCATCATTACGCTTAATTGCCACCCATTGTTGCAAGGCACTGCCTCCAATCTGTTAGAAAATACAAGTTTATCAGGAAAAATGGTGATGAAGTATTATTTAATATGTATATGTATATATTATATATTATAGTCTCCCTATTGTGATGTGTGGTATTGTTCAAATGCCATTAATATTCAAAGGGAGACATTTTGTATTATCAGGGGGAAAAACAAGTAAGACTTTAAGTAAGAGTGACAGATGATTTATATGTGTTTTATATTCAAGTGAATGTGCATCTATTATAGTGCCGCATGTATTTACCAGCTGTAATGACAGGTTTATTGATCCTTCAGTGTGTCCTCTACAGCCACATTTTCAGTTTCTATTGGGGGTGGGGCTGGGTTGGGACTTGGTGGTATTGTAGAGAGGAGGGCAAGAAATAATCTGTTGCTCTTTGTTGATCGGTCTAGCCTCTGTTAAAAGTGTTCCAATTATGGGACCAATCAGCACTCAGGGAAGGGAGATCCTGGAAAAGCATTAGGCCACGCCCACATTGTGAATACTTTATTCAAAATGACATTGGGGATTTCAATGTATATTTTACACTTCTTAAAAGTATTTGAGCACTTAATACTTATTCTTAAGCATATTGAGTTCCTCATATGTTGGTGTTAAGATACATATCGACCCTAACTCATTGTCCCGGTCTTAGTCTCACAAATCAGACTTTAGCTTAACATGTGAAGTCTGACGGGAGACAAGCCCAACTCTGTATCAACGGGCCGTTTCACTTTCTCTCACTTCAAATTTGTTTCAACCAATGCCATTCCTGGGGTCGGGGATCTGTAGGCTCACATTACGTGGAAAGGGTATCGACTCCTGTAAGCAACCTGACCGGCGGAACAACAAACAAACGTGATACGGCTGACCATCGATTGAAAGGGACCACAAAAACTCTAAAAGGTTGCACATCCGTCGGTGAGGCTGCAATGGCTCCGATCTTTCAAAAAAGTCAAAAACTTTGACCTGCAACCAGACCAGCCTCTCACGTTGGAAGAGCTACCACGAGACCTGTAGGCATCAGCTGCAATGCCGCCGCCTCCAAGCAATTAGCTACAGCATTGTCGGCAAAAACACATTTTTTTTGTACTCCACTACGTTCAATGTGCCAGCAGGCTGCATGACACTTATGGCCAAAGAGATCAGTAAGTAAAACAAATTTCGGATTCTGACGGTACCTTTCAGAGTTAAACTATATTCTAAATGCTATACTACAGAGTGAAATGCTCTGTGACAATATATTTTCTGGTTGACTATTTCTGCCTCTCTATGAGACTATTTTAAAGCCTATTTTTCAGCAATCAGGGCCTCTCACACCTGATTGGTTCAGGTAATCCATCTTGCCTGCCAATCACACGGCGTTACCTGTCTGTCTGTATCATCTGCATGAAGGGACATGATACATTTTCCTTTCATATATCGTTTGTATACAAAAGACCTAAAAACCGACCCTCCTGATCATGAAATATTCATCTTGCCCCTGAAAGATGGCTGTAGTGAAGTCAAATGTATACAGTAGAGTATATGCATTGTAATGTACAGTACATAGCATGGGCGAGCGGTCATAAGCCCTTCAATAAAAATAATTGAAAATATTAATCTGGCAGTGTGTTCAATTATACAATACCTTAGATCTACTGTTTTGGTCTTAAATCCGTGCCTAATCTGTCCCGTTTTGCTTGCGAAAAGCTGGAAAGCTGACAGCTTGTTTCGAGCATGCGCACTGTGACACCGAGTAGTACAGTTACAACTAGAGGCTGTGTTTACTGTAGATGAATGTTTTGAATGGCAAAAAAAGCTGTCAATGAAGCAGCTTATCTGCCAACGCACATGCGCAAAACTGACTTGTTTGAACTTGTTTGAGACACACTGGTTACATTGTATGGGTGCATCAAGCGTCATGTCAGTGCTGAATATTTCTGCTTTCATTTAGCCTACATACACTGTAAATTCCACCACATTGTTGTTGATAACACGGGGCAAGTGTGAGTGTGAGAGTGTCAAATCAAGTTGATATAGTAGTTAAAAACCATATTATATTTTTAATTAATAAATAAATACCCCCCTTATGGGCGCGCATGGTATTGACACTTCAGCATGACCACAGTAAAAGGTCACCGCTCACCACTGGTATATAGCATACATAGCCCACAGTAAACACCCCAATAGCATTACCCCAAGTAAAGTGTCTCAGAACTAAAAGTACTCCGGCCCATTGTCCACCCCCGGGGATGTCATCCACACCATGGGTGTGGATGAGTGCGGTCAACCTCTCCTTGGTGAGCAGAGGCAGCTGTCCCTCCAGGTGCCGGACAGAGCGCTGCAGGCAGTCACTCTGTGCCTGAAGCCATCAGGCTGCTGCACAACAACCCCAGCCACCCCAGTCTGGGCACAGCCAGGGCACCTCTGCAAGTCACAACCCATATAGGAAGCTTTGGATGATATCTCATTCCAAACAAGGTTGTCTCTGACCACGTCTGATTCAGCTCTGTTTGGCTTTGTGTCTCAGAGATCAAATGGATTTCAGGCATGGGGACTTTTGTAAACGCAGCATCGCATCTGTTAGATGATAACTCACATAATGGTGTCTATTGGCGTGGCAGTATGCTATAATGTGTGTTGTTTCAGAGATGTAATGTTCATTGTTTGGCCCAAGGCACTGCAATTTGGCTGGCATTTAACACCGTGGAAAGATATTGAGACATTTTGCTTGTGTTGTATTTGTGTTGTATTTTCACTCGTATCACACTCAATGCTTTTTGTGTGTGACATGTAGCACTGACATTGCTGGCAAGTTGCTTCAGACAAAAAGGTCCTCAACAGACTTATGCTGAGGTAAGAAACACATTGCTCATAAAGCGAACTTTGGAACTTTATAAACTTAACAAAAAAAGTACAAACTTTACAAAAAAGGATTCAATAATGGACATGGTCTCAACAAGGCCTCCCCAGCCCATGTAACCCTGATGTAACAGTGATGAAATGCAGGGGATTGCCGGAATGTTAGGGGCTTCTCTGGGGCTGTGGCTGGGTAATTTTGGGTCTGCTCCAATGCCTGCTCTATTCTAGTGCATATTACTTCAGGGGAATATGTTCTGCATCGGTGGAGCCCTTACAAGCAGCTTTAACTTTGAGAAAAAGAGCGGATGGAGAAAAATGGGAGCCAAGATATGGCGCTCTGCTCTTGGCGTGTTGGGTTTCATTCAGAGATTAACCCTATGGTCAGGCTCTGTTAGAGGCTGGGGGAGAGGGGGCATCAGGGCCCATTTCTGCTTGGCTAGGGGTGGGCCAGAGGTGCTTCAGGTGGTGTAACGTATTGGCAGGGTGTAACCCGAAGGAGCTTAATGGTGGCTGTCATCACCGCAGTGGGTGGTTGGGTGTTGTGTGCGGGAGGTCAGGATTCTCGCTTCAGGTTCTGGTGAGTTTTGAGGGGGAAAAAAGCCAGAGGGACCAGGAGAAGGAAACGGTCAAATAAATCTGTGCATCGATCCTGATATTTGTTCTCTCGCATTAAGGAGCTGCTGCAAGACGATGACTCCTAACTTTGGGCCTCACAACCAATCGATGGCCAGACTGTTCTTCTCCTTCCTCTCTTCATCTCATCCATACTAGGTATGGTGTTGTTGTTATTTGGCAGGAGGACCAGAGGTGTCTCTTTGCAATGTATTGCTCATCTTGTGGCAATGTATTTCACTCTTATTTCTTTATAGGGTTGTTGGAAAAGGCTGTGTGTTGAGGGTGTGGGTGGGTGGGTCGGGGGTTGGGGGGGGGGGGGGGGGGGGGGGGATCAATACTGTTTAATTACAATGCAACCACAGCTGCCGCTCACCTGTCTGTGTGGCTGTCGGTTTGACGGACGGGCGAGAGGGAGAGTCACTGCAGATGGGACTCATTAAGTGGAACAGAGAGAGAGAGAGAGAGAGAGAGAGAGAGGAGTTTTTTTTCCTGTCAGTCGCCTATTAAACACTCAGTAATTGAACATCATTCACAGCCACACCAATTACACCCATAACTGTAAGCACATCCCGTGATCCATCAAGTGGATCACGAGATGTGATCGAAGCAGTGGCACTCAAGGCTTCTGGGGATTTATCTTTACCGCCATATATTTTCTTTAAAGCCATATATGTGTTGGGACGAAAACATTTGCATCAACGATGCATCTGTTCCCACCCAGCGTCCAATAAGCACAACACGGGGACAAAGGCTAGCATCGTTCACAACGTGAGATGCAGTGTTAGCATTGATCTGACTGTTTTCGTTTGAAAAATTGTGTGTTCAAATCACAAGTGCCTCAAACATGTGATTGTGACTTTGATTGTGAATAAGTGAAGGGGGCCCACTTCAAGTCCTCAAATATTGGGAAATGTTGTTACTTATTTAAAGACATTACATTAACCTTCCAAGCACAAGCCAAGCAGCACACGGTTAATATTGTCTAGATTTAGCTATTTGAAAATCCATAGCAACAAATTAAACTTGCCTACACTTGCTGTAGGCAAGCGTAGCAGTGCGCAGTGCTACACAGCCCCTAGGTGACTTTTAATGGGCTCCTCCAGACCACCACACAGGAAGGTGCTGGTGAAAAACTGTTTATTGTAAAGGCCACTGGACAACGGTACACGAGCTGCTGCTGCATGTGTGGTGACGGCTGGTTTAACCTGTTGTACATTGATCACTCAATGGGCAACAGGTGTGCAGTCTCACCCTGCCCCAGAGTGCAATCACACTGACTGCGGGAGGCTGCTTACACCGGCCATTATCCACACACACTCCACAGCCAGATTTGAGGGCTGTAAAGAGAGAGCCGAAATAACTGCAGAAGAGGGGTGAGATTTACCCAAAAGAGGTCTCCCCCTTCCCCGGTCCTTTCCTTCCTACTACGTTTCTCCCCCCTGCCATTGAGGAGTGTTGGTCCCTCAGACCTGTGATTGACAGACAAAATGGATTCCCTGAAACAATCAGGTAAAAAAAAATGCTCTGATTGGTCAGAAATTAGACAGGAGAGGTCTCAAATAAAAATTGTCTTATTACAGAGATAGGCCTGCAGTCATCCAGAACATAACTTCCCACACAGCGTTCCACTGACTAATAGCTGAAGGATGGCTCTGGCATTTCAAACTCATTAAAAGCAGTAAAACTATGCACTGCCCAGTAAGCCAGGTAAGACAGAACATACACGCCATTCCTTGCCCTCAGCGAGCAATGGCCAGGAACTGGATTTAAGTCAAGAGTCATTAGGTACAACATTATAAATCAATCAATCAATCAATCAATCACAGGAACAAAGCTGATCATGTTTTCATTTTTAATTTGTGCGGTGGTATTGAGCAATATCAAACAGTTTGCGTTTCACAGAAACCCTGGCTGCTAAATGAGAGTGCTTCATGTCTGGCCCAGTTTCCTCATGAGCACCGTGGCTTAATGAATGTTCATTGGCCTGGAGTCCTCGTCTCTCATAGCTTCAATGAGAACAATTTGACTAAGCTTCTCACCCTCAGATCTTTATGAATTAGTGGAAAGGATAGAAAATGGGACTTGTATATATATGAAACACTATACATTATTGAGCTGCCTGCCCTTCAATTTGATTTAGGACTTAACAAAAAAAGTTTAGGACTTGAAACTTTTTCTCCCCTGGTTTCGGAAGTAATGTTATTACAAAGAATAGTTCACTTCATGTATCTTTTATCAGTTCTAGTTTTATTAAAATTCCATTTCAAATGCACCATCTACGCCGATAGACAGCCATACATACAGACAGACACACACGTCGTACACACACACACACACACACACACACACGCACACCCGCACACACATGCGTGGGACATGTTGTGTGACATGTAACGGCTTTGATGAAAATAAATGCTTTCCTTTATAGTAATGTTCTCCAGCACCAGACCCTTGGAGGCGGCTTATGATTGGATTTCAACTATTGATTGATCGATGTGATGACACGCCATCCATCTCTTGCACCCCTTCACTTCGCTATCTCTCACCACTTTACCTTTCCCTTTCCCCCTCTTGCTCAGTTCTCTCTCTCACCCCTGAGTTGGGTGGTGCTTACCTTGAAAATAGTGTGAGTGTGTGTGTGTGTGTTTGTGTATGAGTGAGAGCAAGAGAGGGTTTATGTGTGTGTGTGTGTGTGTGTGTGTGTGTGTGTGCATGTGCAAGTAATTAAGAGAGTGTGGGAAGTGTGTGTGTGTGTGTGTGTGTGTGTGTGTGCATGCAAGCAAGTGAGACCATATGCATGCCCGTGTGCATGCCGCTGTGCGTGTACGTGTGTGCTCACACGCCTCTGTGCATGTGTCCGTCTGTCGCACTGCCGTCTGTCCGTCTTCACCCACTCCCACTGCCATTAGCCTTCAGCACAACCTGCAGCAAATCGTATATAAGGAATAGCAATTATTATGTTGTGATGAGGGCTCTCTGCAAAAATTCAGCTGAGCCTTGTTATCTGTCAGGTCCCCAATTAGTATCCAGATAGTGACATAGGACGCGTAATGTGGCAGTTTGTATTGTGTTATTTCCCCGATGTTAATGTTGGTGAAAGTAGACAGTAGCATTGGAGTGTGTGTGCTTGTGTATGCGTGTGTGTGTGTGTGCATGTATATGTCTGTCTGCGCATGTGTGTATGTGTGTGACTGACAGACAGAGCTTTTGAATGTTTCCGCATGGCAAAATGCCATTATGTGCATTGTACCAAAATGGTAATTTGCGAGTCCACTTATAAATGGCACCATAAGCACAATTTAAAAAACAGAAACTAATAACATTGTATCCAAAGCTAGTGATAAGTCAAGCAATCTATTTTCTATGAATAAAAAAACCGGGACAGGAATTTTAAGTGGCGCTTCTCTGAACCTATTAAAGTCTGCTGTCCCCCAAGTGATTGTGCCGCCTGTAACACGCGAGACACGCGCGTTCCGCTCTCACCGGGAGTCACACCTAGACGTTCTGTTAACGGCTTTCCCATGATTGAATCATACACTGTTCCTGTTTGTGTGGATGTGTGAGTTGATCTAGCATTATGCAAATTGAACAATCAATTTGCTATGAACAAATTTGGTAAAGTCCCCCCCCCCCCCCCCCCCCCCTGCTTTACCAGGAGTTGTTGATTTGTTTCTGCGTATGGCAAGGCTAGCCTGTCCACTGTGGCCAGTGCGGGACCCCGACCATGCTGCGTTAATTAGTGACCGATAGCTCGTTTAGTAGCACAATACCATCTGTCCATGTGCACAGTAAGTAAGTATGGGACTCCCATTTCATGCTACTGGCTATGGTGGCAAGAGTCAACTAATTCTGAAATAATGGCTTTTAAGTCTCAAATCTTCTTCCTGACACTTGGGAGGCAACCGCCTTGGAAACACTTTGACCGGTGTGTTCTTCCAGGCAATGAGTGCATGGCACAAGTGCAGAGGTCCTACTTGGCCCACTCTTCTTGTTTCTGTTGTCACCCCTTTGGTTTGATCAGTGGTTTGAAATCAGGGCAAAGTCACACAGCACGTTCAGATTTAAAGTGGACAGCTTCGAAATGCAGATGAAAGGGGCCTTGGATGGTTCATGTTGATGTAATCGAGCTGAGTCGTGAAGGTCCCTTTGAAAAAAAATCATTACTTGGTGGTTTCCACGCAAGTTAAGACATTTGGCAAGTAAAAAGGTGTGAGTTATTCACTGCATTTCTTTTTTTTTTTTTTACTGCTGCAGAAATAGTTATTTCCCAGCCACAAAAGAATTACAGACCATATTCAAAATCAGGTGAAGTCCTGATTTGTTCATTCACCAGATAGATTGTATCGCTCGGTCTTTTCCTCTCTATCTAGCAGGTGTGACGGTGGGTGTGACATTCAGCTCTTTGCAGCCTGGCGCTATGCAACTGCTTTGGTGTGATTGTTACCTTTTTTATTCTTGAACCAAGAAAGTCCCTTTCAGTGTCAAATGATAGTGATTTTTTTTTTTTTTTGGTTGTAATAGGAGAGCGTGTGCATGTGAAAATATATTGCAATGCTAATAGTCATAATAGGCTGGGAGGTCCTGTGAGACACGGGCATCGCCTGCAGGGCCTTATCAGCAAACTGCAGGAGTGATGCTGATATTAGCTTGGCAGTTCAAAGCTAAAGGCAGCGTGTGGGTGGGTGGGGGGCGACCGCAGGGACCAAACCACCTGGCGGAGCAGAGCGTGTAGCGCACATCTAATCAGACACGCTAGCATCATCATTAGCACACCGCGGACTGGGCAGGGCTACCTCCAGTGACGGTTCCAGCACGCGCACGCACACAGTGTGTGTGTGTGTGTGTGTGTGTGTGTGTGTGTGTGTATGTGTGTGTGTGTTCCCTTTCATATTAGACAGACAGATCGTATCCCTCCCAATCTCCATCTACCAAGAGATCAAATCTTCTTTTTCTCATGCTAATTTCTGTTATTAACGTTTGGCTTCCCATGTTGAAATTGTCCATGGCCCTTCGTCACGTCTGTCCCTTTCCATTATTCATGAGGGGACACGTGGTGACACCTGTCTACCCATGCTTGACCTGGCCCTGCATGGCAATATTAGCTCCAAAAGGACTCCATTTTGTCTTGGCCCAATGACAGGCCGCCGGCTGCAGACAAATACGACACAGGCGTTACACAGGCTGTCTCAGTCCCGCAGTGGGCCAGGCTCTGCTAAGCACAGAGCTACCTTTTTTTGTTATGTTTGACAGAGTGGGCCATGCTGGTCTGTTCTTCAGTGACAGCCCAGGTGGGCAAAGGACATAACCCCATTACAAAGCAGAAGATGTCTCCTGTCAAAAGTTACACGGCTACAAGTGACCGATGGCCATGCCAATGTCCGGAGCTGGAGTTGAAGTGCTTCAGTAAGATGAGTGCATGCTTTAAATAACATGTTTATATTCAGCACAGTATACAGCTTGATTCTTTGAAATTTAAAAATGGTATATGAACCCCCGTGAACCCCCATTATAGCAAGATCACCCTGGAGAGAGGTCCTTGAGAAGGATTTTTGCCCTGAATTACAATTTAGAGTGAGGAATGATACATTACATTGCCTTTATTTCAATTAAACAAAAATATAAATACATTGGGCCATAATAGTCGTTTGCAAAAAATAGGTGTTCCCTGTCACTCTGCTCAACTGCAGAAACACTTGTTTATTTTCACGTGTTTATTTCTAATACTCACGATGGCAGTCTGAAATGGCTTCACATACCCACATTCAAATTATTGATGATGCCTCCTAGCACAGACACACAACACAACTGTCAAGGAAAAACTCACTACAACCCATTAGGAACACAATGGATACTTGAGAAGAGATCCATAAAGTAGATAACAGCATTCCTATATATGCGTATAATTGGTGTTGGTGGGTTTCTGTGAATGTATGACCTGCATGCATATATTTAATTAATATACAGTATATATATATATATATATATATATATATATATATATATATATATATATATATATATATAAACCAAGAAATCCCTGGCCTATAATGAAAGGGAAAATTATAAACAGCAACGTATTCAAAACGAAGCTCAAAGGCACAGTGAAAGGCAACCAAAGTCACATGTCACACAAACCACACACGTTAGATAAGTGGCAGCCAGCCTGTCAGCTCTCGTCTCCAGTCATGCCTGCTCGAGATGCTCGTCTCTGTGTGTTTCCCATTAGCTTGTTCTTTTTTTTTTTCCTCTTTTCTTTTTCGCCTGCCGCTAATTAGCCTGACTCTCTCTCGTACTGCTGACTCTTGGGGGTTTTTGTTTTTCCACCGTGACCCACTCCGGTCGATCTACATCACGGTCCCACAGAGCCTTTATATGCAGCCCTCACCGAAAGAGCAGAGAAGACGAGAGAACAGACGCAGAAAAGTGCTGACGTAACAGCTGGCGGAACAGATGTGCGGGAGAACGGCGTCTTGGTTGAGCGCGACGACGATGGCGGCGCCGAGGACACAACCCACGGACGGCCGTGTCCCCTGACGGGGCGGACCGAGTTGTGGGTGGCATGGAAGACACCGCGCCTGTCGCAACGCCTCGCTGTTAAGGTGGATTCACGGTGGAGGGGGGGGGGGCTGCAATTAACCACGGTGATGACAAGGAACAGGACAAGGCTATAAGCGACTCGCAGATGGCGTCTTCGATAGAGTTCGTCGCCATGCCAACCGCTCCGCCACAGCGCAGCAGAAAGCGACGGCCGGCGGGCAGCGCCACGCAGTCAGCAGAACTAAAGTCTGCCGCGGGGCCCGGGGTTTCTTTAGGAAGCCCGCTCGGTTAGATTGCGCTTGACACGTCACGGCGAGGTGCAGTAATATCAACTCACGCTTTTTTTCCGTCCCGAAAAACCGAAACACCCTCCTGTCGAGAAGTGTGCACACAACTGCCTCGGATTTGAATTGACCTAAATGAGTTCCGAAACCCCCCGAGGTACCGAGACTTCTGTTCACGCAACAGAAAGCTTTCACTGAAATGCAGATGTAGGTGTAGGCCGGCCCCCCCGGGGGCTCTGCTGAAAACGCTGCGTCCCATCGCCGTCATCAGCACTGCCACGCGCTCCACAGGGAGAGGGCCCCCAAACTGTGTCGTTGTACTTTTGAAACGGCAACAATCAATGTACAAAGAACGACATCATCATTTAGGAGTGAAAGTGGTGAGTGGACTCCGACTCTTGACAGTGGGAATTTAAACGTGGCGATTTTCTTTTTGTTTTTTTTGTTTGTTTGGACCGAGCCAACAGACCGCACTGCGTCCGGTCAGAGCACACTGCGTGCGGTCAGAACACACTGCCATCATCATCATGGCGGCGTTTCCCAGCCGGATGAGGAAGTTGACGGAGCGCTCGTTAGATGGCTCGCTCCACGGCTCTGGTGGAGCTGAGGGGTGAAGAGGACGTCTATAATTAACGAGTGACTGACTCAGACGCCGTGACTCGCTCTGACTCTGAGTGCACTGTTTGCTCAATAGAACCAGGTTCCAGTGACACAACAGAGCATTTCGCTG
>JAXIVH010000061.1:798587-821087 GCA_036785325.1 Urophycis tenuis | reverse complement strand
GAATAATGACCCTGACAAGTACCTAAAAGGACACAAACCTACACAAATGGAACATGTTACATTGTGTGTGTGTGTGTGTGTGTGTGTGTGTGTGTGTGTGTGTGTGTGTGTGTGTGTGTGTGTGTGTGTCTGTGTGTGTGTGCGTGTGTGCGTGTGTCTGTGTGTGTGTGTGTCAGCATGGGTGTGTGTGTGTGTGCCTGCGTGCGTGCATGTGTGTGTGTGTGTGTGCATGTGTGTGTGTGCATGTGTGTGTGTGTGTGTGTGCATGTGTGTGTGCGTGTGTGTGTGTGCATGTGTGTGTGTGTGTGTGTGTGTGTGTGTGTGTGTGTGTGTGTGTGTGTGTCTGTCCCAGTGTGTTTGCTCCATCACATGAGGTCCACGTATGCTGTACGGTACATGAGGTTGTGTAACTCTATAGGTTCCTTGTTCCAGTGGCCCCAGCGTGGAGTGGAGAGATTAGGATGGATGAGATGGATCTTCCTGGTGGAAGGTCACAGTGGAGCCAGGAGCCCTGGCCGGCAGAGGTCTTCATATCTGCGCTGCTGAGAATGCACAATGTTTTGCCAACTGGGACAAAGATTCCCTGAGGGCGGCTGTTTACTGCCAAGGATGCATGTAACGGCATTCTCTGCAAGCACGCACGTGTGTGTGTGTGTGTGTGTGCGTGCGTGCGTGTGTGTATGTGTGTGTGTGTGTGTGTGTGTGTGTGTGCGTGCGTGCGTGCGTGCGTACGTGCGTGCGTGCGTGCGTGCGTGCGTGCGTGCGTGCGTGTGTGTGTGTGTGCGTGCGTGTGTGTATGTGTGTGTTTGTGTGTGTGTGTGCGTGTGTATGTATGTGGGTGTGTGTGTGTGTGTGTGTGTGTGTGTGTGCATGTGTGTGTGTGTGTGTGTGTGTGTGTGGGGGGGGGGTGTTTCTGTGTTCATGTGTGTGTGTATGTGTGTGTACATATTTGATATTTGTGTGCATGCTTTCGTGTGTGCGTGTGTGTTTGAGTATGGAAGGCGAAAAGAGTCCAAACCACGCCTGGTTGTTGAAGTGTATTGATTAAAATTGGCAGAAAATACACCGTCTAAGCATTCATAACACCACCACATTTTACGCCCGCATATTTTATGACGCTGTAAAATGCACTGTTTTAGTTGTTCAACACTCTATCTTCCACACTGCTTTTCCTCAACCCATTTAATGGCGTGTTTTGATAACAGTAGAAATGAGCTCCTCCTCTTTGGCTCTCACAGCCAGTGAACCTTCTTCACCCAGTCCTCAATCACCAGAGTCAGACCACACCAGTCCATCAATGACCGTTCTATCTTTTGTGTTGTGGTTCACGTCACTACGCTACGTGGACTTGGTCTGTATTGGGTGTTTAATCCATGTTCAATAATGCACTGTAGGCAAACCATTATTTATACTGTCGTAGAGTTGGGGAAAAGCGGCGCATTTTACTGCGTAATAAAATACAACGGCGTAAAATGTGGCGTTATGAAAGCTTAAACGCCGTACTTTACGATGTTAACGAATACACGTCTAAAATGGGGTGTAATTTGGGCGTTTTTGGCCTTGCATAGTTAGGAAAGCATAAACACACTATTTTATGTTGATTTTAATGAGTACACGTCAACAGTGAAGCATCATTTTGACCCTTTTGGCCTTCCACAGTGTCTGTCTGCATCCATGAGTGTGTGTGTGTGTGTGCGTGCGTGCGTGCATGTGTGTGTGTATGCGCGTGTGTGCGTGTGTGCATGTGTATGTGTGTGTGTGTGTGTGTGTGTGTGCGTGCGTGCGTGCGTGCGTGCGTGTGTGTGTGTGTGCGTGCGTGTGTGTGTGTGTGTGTGTGCGTGTGTATGTGTGAGCCTCAAAATGCGATTCATCCAACACCACCGCCGTGAGAGCCCTTGCCACCCTCCCACGCACACCCAGCAGACGGCCGCTCTGCACATACATCCCATGTACACCTGCTGTGTAATCACACCTGTGACGAATAACCCCTCCCCCGCGCGCCCACGCACCAGATCGCCCCTCACATCGTCTCTCAGACACGCCATAAAGGGCTCGGCTCAAGTACGCAGATTTCTTTTTTAATTTTTAGGGGAGTGGTTGTTCTCTTCCACCCACAGAGTTTCACTCAAAGTCATCGTTGTAAGAGGTCAGAAACCCCCTCTGACTCCTCCTTGTTCTTCATCCTCGCCAACTTTGGGATTCATCGTTGCACCGCTCCCTTTTGAAAAGAAGTAACTACTTTCACTGGATACCGGCATTCATCTGAAGTGAAATATTCATGGTTGTAAATGGTAATGAATGACTGGGAATTCACTCCAAAATGATGAGACAAAAAGTCAAACCGCCAAACTCTGCGCATCATCCCCAGGTCGTCGCCGAAAGCAAAAGTCTGCCGTGCAATACTAATGTTTGATGATGTTACATCATGATGTCTGTTGACCTCGCTGCATGTCCCGCTACCAGGGAGCAGGGAGTCCTTGACCGTGAAACCTCCACACCGTTCATGGTGTGCCAAAAGCATTTCAACACCTCATGTGTGGACGTGTGTCACGGACTGGCTCAAGTGCAAAAAGATTGTTCACTCAGAAACCTTAGAGCGGGCCCTATCTCTTATCCTGAACAGCAGCAACAGACCATGAGCAAGAATGTGTTTGAATGCATGTAGGTATAAAACAATGCAATGCATGGGTATGATTGTTGAATTTAAGTTATGAGTACCTGAACCTGCGAACTACATATTACCTTTTTTTGTCGTTATATTAGTATGCCAGCTAAAGTTCCAAGTATATTTTGACATAATACGGTGTGGCAGAATTCTGCCTGATGGCTGTGATTGATGGCGACACTCAAACCCAAAAACCCACAAATATGGCCTTCCTCCAGTCAAAATGGATGACAGGTCATTCAAGGTGCTGTAGTGTCCAAAGTCTGTACTCTATGAATATCATCAGTAGTACACAATTTGGGTGCATTAAGTCTATAGTTTTTTGCACTCGATATGGACTATTGGATTTTGGACTCCACACCTTCTCGAGACTGCCACACAGTGGTACACAACATGCTAGTTTGGAGATTCGGATGAAGCCAGAGAGACTGACACAAACCCTAAATACCCCTGAGCACAGGTGAACCATATCACCTAACACCCACCCCTCTATGCCCATTGGCCAATCAATCAGGACAGGTAGAAAACAGGCAGGCTGGGAGAGCATGCCCGCATGCTTGACATGCCATCACGAAAAACACCAATATTATAAGCACATCATGTTAACAGTCCCCGACATGATCGTCAGGGAATTATGATTTTGCACAGACTAAGAGCATGCAATGTCAGACGCTGCATACAGTCCCCAGTGAATAAGGACACGTAGAGGAGAGGCAGAGGGTGGATATATCAGGCACCAGCTTTAGATGGATGTTGTCTCTGTTGTGTTTGCTGCTGTCCCGGTGGCTTGGCTTGGGTATGCTTGATAAAACACATACAATCCTCCTGCATGTACTTTTTCTTGTTATAACATTTATGTGCATGAGTGATATGTTTAGATATAGGTCGGTATTATAGGCTCCCCGTGTGTTTGAGGAATATATTTATATATATATAGTTGTCAGCATTTTAATTACATTTTTGGTGATTAAAAAAGGGGCTTAATCACGTTTCAGAGACAAACACCCCACACAACCGCTCCATCAGTTCTGTAAGCCAAGGTGGGCTTATTACGGAGAGAGGAAAACATCTTTAATTGGACTGTGGAATGGTTTCTGAACTGCTCTCTAAGTATAAGCCTAAGACAACCCTACCAAGGGGAACCTGATCTACAAGTGTAAACATGAGCAAAGTAAAACCAAACATGTTCATGTCAAAAGCTTTACCAAGCTACAACATGTTTTACACTGATGCCATCACGTTCAAGTGAGCTAATCGGTGACAGACTGAACTCCAAACGCGACACAACGTTGGCTAGCTGTTGAGTGATTCAGCAGTTATGGTTTAGAGTCCCACAGCAAAAATGACTTCCAGGAACAATGTACCTGTATTCATTTGGTTTTACCAAAATGTTGCATTCATAATGATAACAAAAAAGACACATGACATGACACTCCTGCAAGAGGAGCTTACACCACGCTTATAATGCTGAGTGCAGGGTATTGTTTGTTATATTTTTTTCCGTCTTGTGAAATAAATATCGCAAGATATTATGAATACCTTTCACCTCTCCACGGCACGTCCGTGAACCTGAACCCGCCTCCATTCCGCGACAACGAAGGCATTCCAACAACCTCAGTGGGCTGTCCCCATGGACGGCCGATAGATTCATTTGGCTGAGCTGACTCTCGTCTGTCTTTGATGAATATGCAGTGATTGGCAGCTTGCGTAGAGCTGCCAACCAGAGATGGCAACCCTCCATTGGTAGCTCGCTAGGTATTTGTCCCCTGAGCTCGTACACAGCCATCTGCCACCATGCAGATGGGTATAGCACAGAGCCTGATGGCATTACACCACGCAAACCATTTAGCTAGGCTATCAGTTATTGTTGACACTTTTTTCTTTAAATGTATGTTAATTTTCTCATCAAATACCAAAGTCATTACATAATGTCATTCACACATACAAAGCGAGCACAACAATAATAAATGAGGGGATGCATGCATTAATGAAACCGGGGAGAAAGTGATTACAGTAATCTTAAAGTGGCCATAAGGAACAATATTGTCATGGACTTCCTCACCTCTCCCCGCTGCTTAATGTTGGCTGATGGCCGGTGACTGATGAGCCAAAGCACGTGCATCGACAACGCCTCCACAAGAACACCTGTCTGGACAAAACATGGTAATCGCTTGTCAATCTAGAATGGATGCGGTGTACAGTGCCTCCAGAGGTGGTTTGGACAGCAAGTCTCTTGCATGAACATTCCTGCTTGTTTAGTAAGTAAGTAAGGCTTTATTTATATAGCACATTTCATACAAGAGTTGCAGTTCAAAGTGCTTTACATAGAATCAAAATAAAAAAAAAACAAGCAGCAAGAGCAATACATGGAGTAAGAACAATAAAAGTTTAAAAAAGTACAAGATGAAATTGATGCACAGTGAGTGCAAGATAAGAAAAACTAGTGCATAAAATGATTAAAAGGATAAGAACGATAAAACAGGTAAAAGGAAGATAATAAACTGATGGCTCAGGCAAGATGAAATTAATAGAATGCTTTTTTGAAAAGGTAGGTTTTAAGATGCCTTTTGAAGGTGTCTGGCGTGTCAGCTTCCCTAATATTTATGGGTAGTGTGTTCCATAATTTTGGGGCGTAGGTGACAAAGGCAGCATCACCAATCTTCTTATGACTCCTTCTGGGGACCTCTAATAGACTTGCATCTGATGATCGCAGTGTTCTAGCTGGTGTGTACTTTGTATATATATATATATATATATATGTTTAGACAAGAGAAAACGTCTCTCTTTGCGATCTCACAACTGTTCAAATCCCAATTTGAAAAGAAACGCTCACATCTAAAAGTATGAGAAAAGGTAAAGGTATTGAGTGGGATTTCTGCCACAAGGCTTCGCTCAATCACATGATGACAACAGACGTAGTTTGATGGCATCATAAAGTACCGCAAGTCTACGGTAGTTATTGTCTTCGTCAGGCAGAATGTAATGCAGAGTCGTTTACAGCTGTAGATAATGTTATATGGGGTAGTTTGTAGCTGTATATGATGTTATGTGCGGTAGTTTACAGCTGTAGATAATGTTATGTGGGGTAGTTTACAGCAGCAGATTATATTGTAGGGTTGTTTACAGCTGTAGATAATATTGTAGGGTCGTTTACAGCTGTAGATAATATTGTAGGGTTGTTTACAGCTGTAGATAATATTGTAGGGTTGTTTACAGCTGTAGATAATATTGTAGGGTCGTTTACAGCTGTAGATAATATTGTAGGGTCGTTTACAGCTGTAGATAATATTGTAGGGTCGTTTACAGCTGTAGATAATATTGTAGGGTTGTTTACAGCTGTAGATAATATTGTAGGGTTGTTTACAGCTGTAGATAATATTGTAGGGTCGTTTACAGCTGTAGATAATATTGTAGGGTTGTTTACAGCTGTAGATAATATTGTAGGGTCGTTTACAGCTGTAGATAATATTGTAGGGTCGTTTACAGCTGTAGATAATATTGTAGGGTCGTTTACAGTTGTAGATAATATTGTAGGGTCGTTTACAGCTGTAGATAATGTTATGTGGGGTAGTTTACAGCAGTAGATAATATTGTAGGGTTGTTTACAGCTGTAGATAATATTTTAGGGTCGTTTACAGCTGTAGATAATTTTGTAGGGTCGTTTACAGCTGTAGATAATAGTGTAGGGTCGTTTACAGCTGTAGATAATAATGTAGGGTCATTTACAGCTATAGATAATAGTGTAGGGTCGTTTGCAGCTGTAGATAATATTGTAGGGTCGTTTACAGCTGTATATAATAGTGTAGGGTCGTTTACAGCTGTAGATAATAGTGTAGAGTCGTTTACAGCTGTAGATAATAGTGTAGGGTCGTTTACAGCTGTAGATAATAGTGTAGGGTCGTTTACAGCTGTAGATAATAGTGTAGAGTCGTTTACAGCTGTAGATAATATTGTAGAGTCGTTTACAGCTGTAGATAATAGTGTAGAGTCGTTTACAGCTGTAGATAATATTGTAGAGTCGTTTACAGCAGTAGATAATAGTGTAGGGTCGTTTACAGCTGTAGATAATATTGTAGGGTCGTTTACAGCTGTAGATCAAGTTGTGTGAGGCAGCCCAGTGCTGTTACCCTGTAGTGAAAGCGAAGATCAAAAATCATGAGCATGTTGTGGTAACTTCATCCCATTACGCCCACACTGCAGCGCTTCCCACAGCAGCAGATTACATTGCGGTGGTAGCTGAAGGTTTTTTTTTTTTTTTTTGGAGTCAGAAAGTTATTGGATATTCATTCATCATTACTAAAGAGAACTAAAGAATTGATCACCACTATGAGTCCTGTGCATCCATAGGTGCATACCTGCCAAAGAGAGAGTCGGGCAGTTCGCTCCATATTTCAACACAAAAGGGGAATTGCAAAGTACCCTGCCCCAAACAATAGCCTACCTAAAATGCAATTAAAACCATAGACATCCCACTGTTCAAAATGTCTCAACAGATTGAAATCGCTGTTTAGAAGTGTATCCTGCTAGCACTACAACAGTAACAAGCAGGTAAATAATTGGTCAATGGAGCTCTGGTGTGGGTGTAACACACATAGACTGTATATAATACAGGTTGAACTGACTTAACATAGAATGTATATAATACAGGTTAGACTGACTTAACAAAGACTATATATACAGTCTTTGTTAAGTCAGTTAAGTTGACTTAACATAGTTACACTGACTCATCTTAAACTATATATACTACAGGTTAAACTCACTTTGTGTGTACATTGGTGGAAACCATTGCCGAGTTATATCATAACAAAAATAGCTGACTACAGGAGTACTCATTGAGATTTTGACCGTGTAATCGATTACAGTTTTATTTTCCATGTCTGGCATCCCTCATCCTGATTCATGAGCGATTCTATTAATGAATTTGGCCGGCCATCTTCTCCACAGGGAAAAAGCCAACAACAACCCATGACATCCCGCGCATGATTATGCTTTGATTCTGAGAGAAGAGCAGCCATTCACAGACGGTCCGGTCAGTGTGTTGCAGAGATAGAGAGAGAGAGAGAGAGAGATCATAAAAGAGAGACCATAAAAAAATTTAATGTATGGGAAATAACTAACTAAATAATCAACTACGGAGGGATCCTTCACTCGAAAGGATACGAAAATTTGATAGAAAAAATTAGTCAATTCTATCTGTGGGAAACTTTAGATTAGCTTGTTGGCTGACATGAGGCTCTTGTTAAACTTCACAACTTAGCAAGATCGCTACTCAAATATCAACCCATTAGGTCTCTTCTGGATTGCTGTTTTTGCATGTTTCCACGGAGGCTAGGGGGGTAAAGGGCGCATGACTCCATTGACATACGACCAATTTGTGACAGACCAATACAGTGAATAAAACTATGGATTTCTCTGGGTTTGAACATTGTTGGAAAACATTTGGATAATATACATACACAACAACATATATAACAGCCGGTTTTAGATATGTGAATGTGGAAATGTCATACCTCTAAAGCTAAGACCATTTTTTTTAAAACATGGAACATTTATTTGTTTTAATTCTCCAACATCCTGACAGCATTCAACTAATCACTTTTTTTTTCTTTTTTTTAACAAAAATCCACTATCTGTGGCTGTGACAGGCCTGTAATAAGCCCGTCCAATGATTTCATTCTGCCTGAGTGAAATGATTGGACCGTCTACCTACCTTTCCAGGCGAAATGCGCACACTCTGCCCATACACTCATTACACACGACAATGAAATGGAGGCCAGGAAGACCTATTGCTAAAGCTAGTGAGCAAGGCACACATTCTGGGGGAGTGGCATTGGAGGGAGGCCGGAAAGGAGGCATGGGACTTTTTTTGGAGTTGGATACTTTCAAATTCTAGCGTACTCCTGGCTGGTATCTCCAAATTGCCTGCCCTGGGTCGAAACTATTTCTATCGCCGGATCATTCTTTTTACGTTCATATACAATGCATTGTTTTTCTTCTTTATCAACAAACACTTTTCTTTTCTTCTTTTTAAACCAACACAGCTCTCTATTACAGTTCCCTGTTGCGCAGTGGAGAGAGAGAGGGCTTTATGCAGCACCAGAGAGGAGGAGATCGGCAGGATCTTACTCTGCAACCACTGTTTTAATCTGGATCTTTTCCAATTACTCAGCGCTGCTCAGATCTCCACCACCGCCGACCCCAGAGCCTCTTATCCTTTTTTACCATCTCAGATGTTTTGATGGAAACGATTCCCCTGGTTTCCCTGTGTTTCGGCCCTATGAGCTTTGCATCCATTTCAATATTTTTTTTCCTCTCCAGGCCTGGTTATAAACCTCCCCTGGAGGGTCCGCTCAGGGCAACGTGCATATAGCGAATGTGCAATGGTTTCGCTTTCAGTAACAGTGCCAGGCAGTCCGCAATAAAGTGGAGCCAAACGGCTGTTGGCCTGTTTTTATGCCTCATGCTTACCAAACAACGCCGGGGGGGAAATAATGCTTGAATCGGTTATAAAGGGATAATACACTGCCGCGACGCAAGGTTTCCACAGCCGTAAGTGAACGTAAACCGGTAACAACCTGGGGCTCGTTTAACCTGAGCGTCACATGATTGCAGGTGCCAGATTGCGCTCCCGTCGGCCTGAAGAAAGACAATGTGTGTCGTATTTCATTAATTATACTTTAGAGCCGAGTGCCCCGAGTTGTGTTTTTCCCCGCAACACCGGGAGCTTTCCGAAAGCCCCTCTCGTGACAGCCGGAGCTCTGCTGGAACGGCAGGTAATCCGCTCCATCAGCAGTGAGACGCCTCCTGCTCTCGCCTTAAGACGCCCGGCCTTCCTACTAGCGTTACCTATTGAACCTACAAGGCCGGGAGTGATAAGTGCTGGGAGTAGACGTGGCTGATTGCTCTTTAATTGGTTTGTCATTTTACCTCCCGCTGAAGGTCAGCCGTGGCATCGGGGGAAATGTCATTATGTTTAACGGCGGCTGAAGGTGAAGAGGGGGATGAAGACACGCAGGTGGCCTCCTTTAATGGGAACTCAACGGCGCCCCCCCCCCCCCCCCCCCCCCCCCGCCACGCTGGTGTGTAGGCAGGTACGGCGTTGGTCTGCGGGCGCGGCGACACAGACACATTAAATCACGGCGGACAAAAGGTCATTACACACGCACGTCATCGCCAGACCCGGTCGTCTGGCCCGGTCACGATGAAGAGTCGTCCTCCTCCTCCTCGCCTTCCACCCCGGAGAGGCAGTGAAGAGAGTCAGGTGGCCGCGCTTGAGCCGAGGCTTGTCTGCCTGTGATTGGATGTCCAGTTTGCCCCCGGGGCTGCCGACGATGATTGTTAAAGCTGCTGTGTGCGTAACATTTTTTATATTATTATTATTATTATTATTATTATTATTATTATTATTATTATATATTTATTTTTATTTATTTGTATTTATTCAAAGAGATAAAAATAAAAAAAATAAAAAAATATAGTAATATATATTTTTTATAATAACAACCCTGAAAAATGCCCCCTCCCTCTCTGCTGCCTCCCTCTCTAGACTGCACTGCTGCTGAGAAGTGTTCACGTACCCATGCTGGCCCTATGAAAACACTGTGTGCGTGAATGTAATTGACAGGCAAGATGGATTCCCCCGAACCATCGGGGGAAATGATTGGTCAGAGATGAGCGGGGAGCGGTTTGAAATCACCTCCAACAGAAGCAAGCGCAGCCAACCAGAACAGATATTCCCTCAGAGCATTTCACTGGCTAATAGTTGATGGATGGATATGGCATCTCTAACAAATTATCGTCAAATTATTGCTCTTAAATCTCACCGACAGCACTTTCAACACAGAGAGTCTAGTTCCCCTAGTCCTCACTTCGGTTGTTGCAAATCAAGTTAAAAAATACGGTGACCTTGGTTTTGAAAGCGTTAATTGAATGCTACCTTGAGGAAGTCGGTCATCAAAGGAAGCTTCCGAAGTGTGTTTCTCTCTCAAGGACGTTTTCCACAGACTCTAACATGGGCCAGATCATTTCCTCCCATGAAGTCACACCAGGTCGGGAATGTTGCATGCTGCAGCCCATTATTGCCTGTTGAACTAAATTATACTAAATCTTACTTAACAGCATGAAATAATTGCCTGGATTTGGATGTGTGTACGTGTGTGTGTGTGTGTGTGTGTGTGTGTGTGTGCGTGTGTGCGTGTGTGTGTGTGTGTGTGCGTGTGTGTGTGTGTGTGTGTGTGTATGTGTGTGTGTGTGTGTGAGAGAGAGAGAGAGAGAGAGAGAGAGAGTGGGGTAGTGTAGTTATTCTTGTTGTAAAACCCTTCTTGCATTATATTAAACAAAAAAACCAAAAAACAAGAAATAATTTCAGGCACACACACACACACACACACACACACACACACACGCACACAAACCAGCATATTTACCACAGGTTACCAACTAACAACACTACTTTCAATGGGATACAAAATGGTTTGAAACGCTATGATGGAGCGTGAACGTTGAGGATGATGCTGTATGTGGAAGGGAACAAAAGGATGAAGATCCTGTTCCATTTCCTCCTGTTCCTCATCTTCATCTTCATCATCATCTGGCTCCGTCGTCCAGTATCACTGCTCCTTGTTTCAAACTACAGTCAGTCAGTGTGTGCATCTGTGTGTGTGTGCGTGTGTGTGTGTGTGTGTGTGTTTGTGTGTGTGTGTGCGTGCGTGCGTGTGTGTGTGCGTGCGTGCATGCGTGTGTCCGTGCGTGTGTGCGTGCTTCTGTGTGTGCGTGTGTGTGTGTGCATGCGTGTGTGGGTGCATGTGTGCATGCGTGCTTCTGTGTGCGTGCCTGTGTGTGTGTGTGGGTGCATACAAGTATGACTGTGAGGTGTTTCAGTGAAGCAGGCAGGTTATAGTCCTACCCACGGTGGGAAGGGCAGCACAGGCCCTGCTAAAGCTCTGATCAAACCACATTATTTATTTGCTGCACCACAGGGAGAGAGCGAGAGAGAGAGAGAGAGAGAGAGAGAGAGAGAGAGAGAGAGAGAGAGAGAGAGAGAGAGAGACAGAGAGAATGGGAGGGAGATCAGTTATTAGCGAATGTGGGGGGCAGGGATCATCATTAAGAGGGCTGGAGTGCGGACACATGATGAAGGGAACCCAGCTATGTGCAACATGGGTCGGAATACCCAATCTCAACGGTCCCCAGATGAAGGGGGGGTTGGTGGTGACTGGATATTCACCAGGAGAACTCATCTTCCAGGGTCTTTTAGATTCAAGAGTTCAAACGATGTTTTAAATATATACTGAATACTTTAAAATATGCATGTGTTTTTCTGTGTCAGAATATGATATACATGACATTCTACCACACCCATGGTGGATGAGACCAAGGACATCAGACCAGATGAACATTCCCTCCAAATCCTTCCTCTTTCCAAATGATCATGGACATGGCTGTCTGGGAGGCACAGTATCACAGGTTAATATCAGGTTAATATTAGGTTATATAATGGGCAGATAAATACAAATACTACATTTATAATTAGTTGGAGTAAAAAAAGGTATTTCTAATGCACATAAAAAACATGCAATTTACAGAATCAGAATCAGAGTCAAAATCGATTTATTGCCAAGTAGTTAAATACAAGGAATTTGCCGTGATATATTTGTGCGCAAGTAAAAACGAAGGAGGAAGGAAGGAAAAGGAAGTACTACAGGAGTAAATAAATAAATTAAAAATAAAATGGAAATAGAAACATTTACAGTATACAATATGTGGAGTATTATTAAAAACTATGGGCACTATATCTGTAAATAAATAAAAGTGAGGTGTGGTGACTGTGGGGGGAGGGGATGAGGGTCCGTGTCAGCGGGGGGGCCGGGCCTTGTTGACGAGGCCGGCTGCAGAGAACTTGTCCTTCTCTGCCGGAATAGCTAAGCCGTAACTTAGAGGGCGTTCATGAGCCTGTGTGAAGACTCCTCTCTCCAACCCTGGAAGACCTCACAGAAGGAAGAGGCAACCATGCTGCAGTGTGTGTTACGACAGCGTCAGATAGGTGGCTGGCAGCAGAGAAAGGCTTTATTTATTCTACTCCAAATGGTCGGCAAAAAAAAAACCAACAACTGGGTAGCATTTAGATGGGAGAGATGGGACAGGGAAAGCATTTGAAATAGTGTGCTCTTGTTATCGGAAAACATGGCACCACGCGGCACTTAGGGGCAGTGCTGGATATATTTATTAGCAAGGAATAACTAGACAAGGTTGGTGGGCATGCCGAATGTTAGCAGCAGTGGGAGTCCCTTCATGGGGAGAAAAAAACAAAAACAAAAACAATGGAATTGGTTTATTTATTATGCTCCCAATTCCCGTTAGCGTTCCTGGAAGCAGTGAGGGGTTTCCCCTAGACACAAGATCTTGCTCAAGGAAAACTCTGCGGTGCAACGACCTCATTGTCCTTTAAGAACACCGGCTAATGCTGCTGCAGACGTCGGGGTGGGACGTGGAAGTCATCTCAATGATGTCCTTGATATCAGCACAATCACGGCCACAATATTGTGGTACTATACGTTACATTCTATACTTTGAATAGAAGGTAAAGCGGCCAAAGACTACGTTTGCTCAACTGTATGGCTGCTGTTACAACTTGCACGGGATATCAGCTACATATGTATGTGTGTGTGTGTGGGTGTGTGTGTGTGCGTGTGTGTGCGTGCGTGTGCATGCGTGCGTGCGTGAGTGCGTGTGTGTGCGTGTGCATGTGTGCGTGTGTGTGTGCGTGTGTGTGTGCGTGTGCCTGTGTGCGGGTGTGTGTGCGTGTGCGTGTACGTGTGCGTGTGCGTGCGTGTGTGTGTGTTTGTGTGTGTGTGTGTGTGTGTGTGTGTGTGTGTGTGTGTGCATGCTTGCACAACATACATAAGAAAGAGGAAGGGACTTATTTTTATTTTCGCTGCTGAGGGTCCGCACTCACCCTTGGGGGGGGGGCGTTGCGCTGTCCAGAGTGTGTGTTTCTAATTGTAAAAAACAGCCCGGTTACCACCACTATAATAAAAGGTAATTGGTTGGGGGAGGGGCTGCGTGCGGCCGCTGGGTGGGCGGGGGAGGAGCGGGCGAGCGCGGGCCAGCGTGTGTAATTGCTTTACTGCGCGGCCACAGAATAATGAGAGTTTTCCGACGCAAAGCACCTTCAGCGTCCGCCAACAGGCCGGCGCGGTGGTGCGGGGCGGCGCGGAGACTTTAAAATAATGATGAATGGATAACGCCATTAGGGCCGTTACCAAGAGTCTGCTTCCAGGTCAGAGCGCCGGAGGAGGAGGAGGAAGGCGTGGTGCGGAGGGCGAGGAGGAGGAGGAGGAGGAGGAGAAGGAGGGGGAGGAGGAGGGAGAGGCCAGAGCAGTGCACCATTAAGGGGCAGCAGGAGAAACGTGTCCGGTGTTACCGAAGGGCCTGGTAGATCAGAGGCTACAAATTGCACTGTCTGAAAACATTTGCCGTCTCTCTTTCGCCATAATGGCGGCGGGGTTGGTGCTGGGGAGGGATGAATGCGTGCATGCGGGGGGCTCAGGGTGCGTGTGTGTGTGTGTGCGTGTGTGTGTGTGTGTGTGTGTGTGTGTGTGTGTGTGTGTGTGTGTGTGTGTGTGTGTGTGTGTGTGTGTGTGTGTGTGTGCGTGCGGGTGTGTGGGTGTGTGTGTGTGTATGTGTGCATGTGTGTGTGTGTGTATGTGTGTATGTGTGTGCGCGCGTGTGTGTGTGTGTGTGTGTGTATGTGTGTGTGTGTGTGTGTGTGTGTGTGTGTGTGTGTGTGTGTGTGTGTGTGTGTGTGTATGTGTGGTGGGGAGCAGACCAGAGAACGCGTAGAGATCCGAACCGCTACGCCTACTGTGTTTTCCTATCAGGGCGTTCCGCAGCACGCGGGGGAACCCTGAGGAACCGCGTCTGTCCACAGTAGGGAGCGTTGGTTGGTGGAGGAGAACAGCAGCGAGGGGCGTGGCATCCCACCGGTGAGTCACACACACGCTCTGTAGCAGTGAACGCCATGAAGAAGATTGATGCGATTGATATGTTTTGCTTTTCTCCAAATGTATGTAAAAAACCCATTATTATGTTATTCTTTATGAAGGAAAGAGTAACATGTGTGTGAAAGATGCCAACATGTGTATACAGCATGTATGTATGTATGTATGTATGTATGTATGTATGTATTTATATATAAGATACGATAAGATAATATACTTCTTTATTAATCCCCCTTAGGAGAAATGCACATTGACCAGCAGTACAGAGGGATAAAGGAGTGCACTAAAAGACCAGAGTATAAACAATAAACACATAAATAGATTCACCTAAATTAAGATAAAATTATATGAGAGCTCTTGGAATCAGATCAAATGAAAAAATGAAAACCTATATACATACATAGTAACATCCTATTGAAGATGAACAGTGCAATTGGTCGATGAGTCTGACTGATGTGTAATACTGTATATATATTCTAAACTATGCATTATGTTGTTATGTTGTTATGTTATGTTATGTCGTATGTTTTCATTATGTTCTACATTTCGGACACCATCACACCCGGACAGGAAGGGCGGCACAGCCATTAATTCAACAGGAAGTGAATAACATCATTGTGAGGACCAATGACAAGAAGGACGACAACAGCCCGGAGCCCACATTAACAACGGCTTGCTGCCCTGCAGTCACACAGGCGCATCAACGCATGTCACCATTTGTAAACCGAAGTGAACCAAAGCGGCTAACTACAGGGGCAGACCGCAGCCCGAGACGGGACCAGAGTGTTGCCATGGTTACGGTGAACAATTCCGCACTGGCTCGGCGAGGTGGAACTTGTGGTTGAGCGCAGAAATTGAATTAGCGCCCTCATCCATCTCCCGAAGTCCCACTGTGCATCCGGAATTCATCTTAACATATTAAGTGATGTGTTTCTATATCTCACCTGCCCTAGATGGCTGGCCCCGTAGAGCAGTGGCCAGTGTTTCAATCCACAGAAGGAGGCTAATCCTCTGCAATACTTCAAACATGCAGAGTGGGATGCGTTCGGTGAGTGTGTAGGTGTGTTTCAGGCGGGCGGGGGATCGGGGAGAGGACCGAGTCCCTGGTTAACGCCAGAGGATCCCAAGCAGAAGAACGCTTTAGGCACAAGGAAAGTAACCTCCCAATTTATTGACACAGACCAAATCACAGACCTTCACGCATGCACGCACACACACACACACACACTCGCACACACACACATACACACACATACACACACACTCACACACACACAGCCTCACACGCTCACATACACACACACACACGCACACACACACACACACACAAACACACACACGCATACACACAAACACACACACGCACACACACCCACACGCACGCAAACACACACACACGCACGCACACACACACACACACACACAAACTTTTGAAGAAGGAAGCACGCCTGAGGTAAAGTAAAGTATTACATTGCATCTCTTACATAACCTCATCCTATACTGCACTCTCCCCAAACTCCCAAATTTTAAATCCACCAACATATTCATTCGAAATACAACCTTTAAGACAACCTTTAGAGTAAACCTTGGCGGAAAACCTTTCAGTGGATCGCGGGTCCAGGAATAACGCTTATTTGTAGATCTAATTAAATGCCATTAGCAGGGGACCTTTTGCACAAGGTATGGGGAAGCTTCTGGCTGAAGGCTGGTCTCATGTGTCTGTACTGCAGGCTTGGCTTGGAGATCATTTGGATGTGAATAAGAGTGTGATCTGAGTCAGCTTGGCAATGTCTTCCGCCTTGATGAGAGGACAGATTATAATTATAAGAGCTGCCGGGCGATATTGACGAAAAAGATATTGATCAAAATAATTTTCAACTGCATTTTATAAATCGAAGTTGAGGATCTTTTTCATTTTGCAAGTACTGCCTTTATTCCCCCCAACACATAATGCATCCAACTCTACAATTTCTACAATAAAACCATAAAAACAATGTCAGAGGAGATACCAGATCTAAAAAATGGATCAGCTCTCACGGTAAGGTGATAGGGTGTTTGTGCGTCGGTTTCCGTAAACTACACACACTGATACAAGAGGGGTATGTTTTTATACTGCAGCTTTAAGTGGGTTGTTTTTCTGGTGTCACACATGCGATATGTGACCGCACAACACGCACACAGTCTATAACAAAGCTCCAGTTCATTTGAATGTACTTTTAACGAGCTCTTGACCGGCCGTGTGTACTCACCACCTCTACGCATCACTTCCATCACTTCATTAGTATGAAGTCTGTCCTTTCGTCCGTCAGTCCATCTGTCTGTCTATCATTCTATCCATTCATCTATCAGCTCATTCATATTATGTGTGTATTTGTTTGCGGTCTTTCTTTGCCACCCACTACACTTTAGACCTGAATGTCACCCTCTCTCTCTCTCTCTCTCTCTCTCTCTCTCTCCTCTCTCTCTCTCTCTCTCTCTCTCTCTCTCTCTCTCTCTCTCTCTCTCTCTCTCTCCTCTCTCTCTCTCTCTCTCTCTCTCTCTCTCTCTCTCCTCTCTCTCTCTCTCTCTCTCTCTCACTCTCTCCCTCGCCTGATTTCTCCCCTCTCTCTCTCTAGCTCAGCCCGGGTCTGCTGTGCTGCTTTGGTGTGATTCCTCTCTCCATAAGTTACTATCTTTAAGCAGGATTACTTTTATCAGACTCTCTTCACATACACACACACACACACACAACACACACACACACACACACACACACACACACACACACACACACACACACAAACACACACAGCTCCATCTCTCTGTAGTCTCGCAAACTGGAACCCATCTCATTGGCTTGTGGTCCCGATGGCTGGATTTTTCTGACTAGGCTGGTGGGCCTGGGACGGAGGGAGGGAGTGAGAGAGAGAGAGAGAGAGAGAGAGAGAGAGAGAGAGAGAGAGAGAGAGAGAGAGAGAGAGAGAGGAGAGAGAGAGAGAGAGAGAGACCGCAAGGGTGGACAGGCAGGCAGGCAGACAGACAGACAGACATACAGACAGACAGACAGTAAGACAGACAGACAGACAGACAGACAGACAGACAGACAGACAGACAGACAGATAGATAGATAGATAGATAGATAGATAGATAGATAGATAGATAGATAGATAGATAGATAGATTAAGAGGCCAGGTGTTTCGTCTCTACACATATGCAATAAACCCATGTTACACGCTACTAAAACATGTGTGCAATTGAAGGTGCGTGTGTATGTACATGTGTGTATGATTAGGTGTGGAAAGTGTGCGCTTGTACTTTTTTTGTATGGGGGTGGGGCACCACAAAATGCATTTCTGCATGTGGGCATGTACATGTACATGTGCATGTACATGTACATTTGTGTCACCATTTGCCACATCTGTGCATGCGAGACAGAGACACAAGGAGAGGGTTTGCGACGGAGACAGAGAGGGGAAAAGCCTTCCATTCCAAACCCCTGGGCTGTGCTGCAGCCCAGGGGCTGCGGTAGCCGTGTCCCAGTGTCCCAGTGGACAGCACCCGTGACCAGTCCAGCTGGAGGCTTCTCCTCGTTGGCCGCAGTTGAACTGTGACATTCAGGGGGTGGGGGGGCATTTTATCTTCACTGTGGCTGGCTGCTGGCTGGCTGGTGGCTGGTTAGGTGGCTGGCTAGTTGGATGGCCAGTGACTGGCTAGTTGGAGGGCTAGTGATTGGCTAGTGGCCTGCTGACAAGCATGAACCCATTAACTCTCTCTGCCTCTCCATCAGCACTGGCCTAACTGGCCAGCACTGGCTGGACAGTTGGGCAAGCTAGCTTGCTCATTACCAGGAGGTAGCCATGCCTTGACAGACAGACAGACATACAGACACACACACACACACACTATTTATTTATTGTTTCGAATTGCTGCCGATTATCGACTCAAGTAAGGAACAAAGCTTATCACACACACACACACACACACACACTGGGCCAGCAGAAAACATGCATACATGTGAAACTCTTTTTAGCTCGTCCCTCACAATAAGACATTGAAGTGGCTTGTGGAGAGAGAGAGAGAGAGAGAGAGAGAGAGAGAGAGAGAGAGAGAGAGAGAGAGAGTGAGATGCCCTGCAGAAGGCAAGCTGAGTCAAAGTGCAGAGGTAAAGTGATTGCATATAGCCTGCCTGATTTTCCTTCAAGCCCTGCTCATATGGAACGCAGGCTGATCCATGTGAGAATGCTGCTTTTTATGGGAATTTGAAAGGTATATACCCTTGACTTTTTGCACATGGTAGTCATATAAGAAGCCGTAGGAAATAGGACACAGAAGTGATATATATATATATATTTCGAGTTTCAATGCATACAGGCAATCGTTTAGTGATATATTACAGTGATACTCTGTATCTCAAAGATCCCGAAGTATGTTTCGAAGAGAGTAAGTTAGCTGAGAACAGCTGGTCTCAGAGATAAATGCAGGGTTGGATGGGTTTGGGTTAGATGTGCATATTTATTGCATGCAGCACTGTTCCAGTAGGTGAATCTCTGCCTCTTAGCACATGTTAGATGAAGTGTACACACAGTTTGTAGTTGCTCTAGCTTTACATTTATCAGCGGCCCAGGTAACATTTTAGAGGAAAATCCCCCAAAACCTCTCTCTTTTGGCACGAATAAGCTTTTATCTGGAAGTCTCAGGGAACTGTAACGTCTATGTATCAAAAAATCTAATCAATTTCCCTCCATATTAGATTAACATTCTTTCCCTTGTTATATTACAAATAGTGTGGTCTACTAAAAAAAAAATACCACCATTGTTAAACGGTGATAAAGCAGAAGAAAAAAAAACAAAAAACCCTCTAAACTCCTGTTTGGAGTTTGTCCTTCTGACCGTCAGCTCTGCCCGGCTCACCTTGAACACATCTTCATCCATCTGCATCGACCGACGATGAGTCAGATGAAGGCAAACAAACTCCATGCTTCGATACATCCCTGCGCTCACCTCGCGACGTGGAAGCGAACGCACATGGTTGTGTAACGACCTGGATCCCCACGCCGGTGCGAGGGCGTCATGTCTCACTGCGTGTGTGTCTTGCTTGCGTGAGCTCACATCTGCGTGCAATCAGCCTCTTCCGAGCGCCAGCACAGTAGAGATGTTGGCAGCGGAGGACCGCGTCCCTAATTGCTTGCAGACTTTGCTCGCAGCACGAGCAGCGCAACCGTTGGGCAGGTCTGGTGATTCTAGTGCAGGGAGAGTGTGCTAATGTCTAAAAGAGCGCTGCTGCTGTTTCTCTATCTCTCTCTCTCTCTATGTCTGTCTGCCTGTCTCTCTGTGTCTGTCTGTCTGTCTCTCTCCCCCCCCCCCTCTCTCTCTCTCTCTCTCTCTCTCTGTATGTCTGTCTGTCTCTCTCTCTGTGTCTGTCTGTCTCTCTCTCTCTCTCTTTCTCTCTATGTATGTCTGCCTGTCTCTCTTTCTCTGTCTCTCTGTGTCTGTCTGTCTCTCTCTCTCTCTCTCTCTCTCTCTCTCTCTCTCTCTCTCTCAGTCTCTCTCTCTCTCTTTGTGTCCTCTTCCTCATCTCTAAATTTTCAGTTTGTCCATGTTCTCCAAGCAGCACCAGTAATGTTGTGATAAACATGTGCCAGAAGGTTTTGGGATTGAATAAATCAACATGTGCAATTTGCTACGGTGTCCTGTCTGTGTGTGTGTGTGTGTGTGTGTGTGCGCCGCGCGCACGTGTGTGTGTGTGTGTGTGCGTGCGCGCGTGTGTGTGTGTGTGTGTGCGTGTGCGCGGTGTGTTTGTGTGTGTGTGTGTGTGTGTTTGTTAATGCCTGTTTGTGGGTGTGTGGGAATGTGTATGTATGGATGCGAATGCTCTCATCGCAATATTTTGCTCACATCTGCTCATGTGCGTCACGTATTCCACACGGTGATAAAAAGCATGTCTTGAACCAGCGCAGCAGCACCAGTGCTTTGTTTTCCCTGCCAGTCATAAACACACAGGAATCGTTGTTTTCTTAATTTACCTCCGATCATTCAGTGGAGGGTGTTTTTGTGAGTCGTGTGTCCACACCCACACACTAACCTTCGTCTTTGTGTCTCCCCCAAGCCTGGGACCTATTAAATGGTGGGAAATTAAATAAATGCACACAGTAATCCACCAGCCCGCCGCACATTTTCATAACTCGCCGCGTTAATAGGGAAAAATAGATTGTTTCCAGGTTCTGCCGGAGGGTAATTGAATGCGGCGGGTGATTAATTGGCAGAGCGGGTTGGAACAGCCTATGAATGGGCCCGTTAGCAGACCCTTTACTTTTTATAGGTTAGGCTTCATGAATGGTACGGCCCAAGTCTAGTGGGGTTATTACCAGAAGGTTTCTCTGATCGGTTTAACGGTTCGTTTTTTTGTACGTACAAGTCGTTCAAGAGATACGACGTGTCTCTGTGAGGGTGGACACTTGAAGGCCTCTCTTGTTTTATGTTATATGCTCTCTTTGTACTTTCCCGCCTCTGGTGGGACCTGATGGAATTAGAGAGTGTGATTCTGTAAGCCGTGGTATGGAGCCTTGGATGAATTATTGATATTCTATAAGCATTAAGTAACTCATTTGAACAGAAGTGAAAACGTCAACAGTCACATAATGGAGTGGTTCCTATTTAAGAGGCACCACTTAGATATAGTTCATGGAAGCAGTAATGATACTTTGGCCATAACGAGAGACTGATCATTTCATGTAGAGTCATTGAGTTTCATTCATAAGTAGGGGAGACCGGGTATGGTTGTAACACGGGGAGAGTTGTAACACCACCAATTCCACGTTCAGGGATAAGATAGGAGTCACATGACCATTTAAGAATACAGTATTTACCCACTTTCCCCTGATCATCGATGGTAATTATCTAGGCTAGAAACCGATCCATGCAGACTTTATCGAGAAAAAACTGATTTTGATGTAAGAAAGTAATTTTTTGGACCAAGACTATATTTTGTCTAGTACTTATAATATTGCAGATACAACCATGTGACTTATATTAGATGAAATTATACATGACACATATATACATAATACATGACATTGTTCTTTTATTTCAATAAAGTACATCACATGGTGTGGCCTCTGTTTTTGCTTATTTTGTCTAATTGTTACAACCTACCCCAGCATGTGTTACAACCAACCCCTGTAGTGGGCTAGGTTGTAACAAAGGAACAACATGTATTTGACATCACCTCATGAGGGCCTGTGATATTCTTGCAGAGGTTTGAAATGGTGCATTTGTAGTAAACAAATGTGGGTACTTTGTATAAAAGTTTGACAGCTTTAGCTCAAAAATTCAATGAGTTACAGGTGCTGAAGCAAAAAGTGTTACAACCATACCCGGTCTCCCTACTTAGTTAAAAAAAAAAAATATATATATATATATATATATATATATATATATATATATATAATTCTATAATCCTTTGGCCATTTAATGATGAACACACCAAGCTCACCAATCTCTTATGGAATTGTGCTTATAGGCCAACATTTGCACTAGCTTTTAATGCATGTACTGTATGTGTGAATGGGAAGCAGTAAGACAGACATTGTCCCTGCAGCCATTGTTTCAGTACATCGTATTAATGCTGAGCTTTGAAGCAAAAAACTTCTAAAGCCTCCCAAACCACAGGCAGATGGTCGCTAAGTCTCTTTTCTAAAACATTTGCAACCAACAGGCCTTCCGTCTCTCGACCTGGAAAACAAACGTAACTCACAACGCCTCACAGAGCTGTACGTACACACTAATCCCCGTTAGATAGCCATCACATTGAAGTTGACAAAGATGTCCTGCCCTGCAGTAATGCATTGGGATATAACC
>JAXIVH010000061.1:791087-793587 GCA_036785325.1 Urophycis tenuis | reverse complement strand
ATTACCAAACTTTAATCAATTTCAATCAATGACATTATCTTGGAGATCTGAACCAGGTACGGAATATCATGAGTGGAAGGGAACGTGGAGTCAGACGTGAGGACGCTGCTCCCTTCATCTCACAACACACCTGCTAGAACACGCCGATCACTCCCATCATCTGGTGCAGGTCGATTAGAGATCAACAGAAGCAGTCATAAGAAGATTGGTGATGCGGCCTTTGTTAAATATGCCCCAAAACTGTGGAACGCACTACCCACAAATATCAGAGAAGCTAACATAGCATATATTGGATATATTCAAAAGGCAGCTTAAAACATATCTCTTCACCAAAGCATTTGACTGACCCATCCTCATCATAATTCCTAAATACCAGCTCCGATATCGTATGAACTGCACTTGCTGCTAGCCTTATACTGTCTTTTATACTATTGATGTAAAGCACTTTGAACTGTACTTGCCTTATACTATCTTTTATGTCTTTTAAAATGTCTAACTTTTTTGTTTTATACTTTTATGAACTGTACTTGCTGTTTGCCTTATACTATGTATAGCACTTTGAACTTTGCTTGCTGCTTACCTTATACTGTCTTTATACTATTGATGGAAAGCACTTTGAGCTACAATCCTTGTATGAAATGTGCTATACAAATAAAGTTTTTTTTTATTATTATTATTATTATTATTTTTATTATCTTCCCAATGGCTTCACCCCAGTGGTGCCCAACCTTGGGCTCTGGCTCTGATATGCATATGAGGGGCGGGACATAACTTGTGTACGACAGATGTTTGATGATGCGTGTTCGATTCGTGCACATGTGTTCACTGGGACTGACTGATTTAACAGGCCGCTGCTGACTGGGGAGAAACGATGTCTGTGGAAGCGGATGCACAGCGGCTTGAGAAGTTGGGGTTGCAGGCCCTTCACGGACCAATAAAGGTCGGGCGCCAAGGCTTCACACGCCTGTTGAACTCCATCTCATTTGCATTAGTTTTCCAAGTGGTCACATTCCACCAAAACAAATGCAAATCTTAGACTCACGCAAATCTACAGTTGCTGTAACGGCAGCAACTGATTTGCAAAAGGTTAGCGTTAGTGTCGTATTAGCATTCATAGCCTGTGGAGGAGCACACGTTATGGAAACGTGAAGTGACTGTTGCTAGTGAAACTAACTAGCAGTTGGCGGTGAGAGCTGCTGTAGTGACCGTTTCCCCCTGGTTTTACAGACTTCCCACCGGTTCTGTTCTGGTGGTGAACAATTCTACACATTCACCAAACTGGTGAATGTGTAGAAATGTTTGCATCGGTTTGTCTAAAACAAATGACGAAGCGGAGAGTGCAGGCCCTGTCTGGCTCAAACCAGCCTCAAACACGTCCAGCAAGCTGGAAAGACAGCCAGCCGTCCCCAATCAGCCACCTGGTGTGCTCCGAGATTAATTATATCCATAACCCCTCCAAGCCTGCAGGGACACTCAAGAGCAGGCATTAACCTACCCCCCCCTCCCGACACACACACGCACACACGCACGCACGCACGCACGCACGCACGCACGCACGCACGCACGCACGCACGCACGCACGCACGCACGCACGCACGCACGCACGCACGCACGCACGCACGCACGCACGCACGCACGCACGCACGCACGCACGCACGCACGCACGCACCCACCCACCCACCCACCCACCCACCCACACACACACACACACACACACACACACACACACACACACACACACACACACACACACACACACACACACACACACACACACACACACACACACGACAAAATGGCTGAACAAAAACAAATAATGATGACAAATCCATGATGAAAATAAACAAATGGCTTCTTCAGATGTTTTACTGTCTTTCTTTCAAATGGAGGGATAAGGGAAGCCCAAATGCACATGTTTTACATGCTAATGACATGATACACACGTGGGTGTCTCAACCACACCCAAACCCACGCCCGGGGCCCATCGTGTCCACACACACACACTTTTGTCAGGTGCATTTTTTTCCTCTGGCATTTGATGAAGGAGACTGGATCTACTTGCATCTACTCCTGCAGTCGTAACCGACTAAACGAGCGTGTCATCACTTTCTTATCAAATAAGAAAGGGACTGGGGTCTCCAATATGAGCGAAGGTGAACGCCCCGTGGCGATTCATCTTCTCCCTGGACAGAGTACAGGACCGGCACGTACGCCTGGGAGAGCACGGAGCCATGACCTCACGATAATAACCTATACATATTTAATGTCCTGAAAGGCAGAGGGAGTGGGGGAGAGGGCAAGAAACAGATAGAGGGTGAGGAGGAGAGACAGTTGGAAATGAGAAAAAACAAAAACAATAAAGTGGTGAAAAAGCTCATCCTATTGTGGGGGCTTTTTGTTTAGAATGGGCTATAGCTTTGTTTTTATTGCACTTTATTGAGGTTGTTATTGGTTGTGGAACCGTCTCGTTTGTCCAAAGCTGTTTTATCAATATTACGTA
>JAXIVH010000061.1:731087-783587 GCA_036785325.1 Urophycis tenuis | reverse complement strand
GTGACACAAAAAAAAAAGTAACCAGCCACTACACAAGAAGATTTGCAGCAGAGAAAAAGAACGGGAACACTATTGGACTTTTCAGAACTTGCGAAAAATAGTATCCTGACAACTAGGCTACTTTTGAACTCCTGTCAGTTTGCCGGCATCTATTATTTACACTTTACAATACCAACACAAAACAGTCATTCATAACTGCCAGGGAAGGCTACATTCCCCTGATATGTTGTGTGTACATTTTTGGGGGCGAGACAAATGGATTGATTGAATGAAAATGATTGATTCTTGAGCTCTAATCGGGAGCTCACATCCGATAGAATAAATCAAATTAAAAACACGTCACAGACTCCAGCCTGCTAGCGTGTGCTGAGCCTCACGTGGAGCCACCAGCACCATCACATGTACACCGCTCGGGTGGCCATTTTGGGCCAAATCCTGAAGTTTGTATGAATGGGTATCATTTTTGTTATGTCCTAGATAATATTATTTATATCTTGGAATGTTTATTTTAGTTATCTGGTATTTTAGTTATTTATGCATGTTTCTTTAATTTTCTGCCTTTGCACATTTTTGCACGTTTGGATAATTAGTAATTGGGTAATTTGGGTGGTAATTAGGCAGATTGGCTGTCACTTGGGTTTTTGATTCCGTCACTCTTGTTTGCATGGGGCGGAAGCGACTTATTAGTGAGGAAGGATTGGCGTGGAAGGACAAATGTCGGGTCTCGTGGCGGGTCAATACACATTTTTTTCGACCACACTTTCGTGACTGTTTTGGAACCTTGTTGTTTGTCTTTGGAAAATAAAGGAACATTTTTTTTTGGAAACAGCCTTGTGCGTGCAAATCCAGACCAGCTCACCGGGCCCACGGCCTTATTTGACACTGTGACAAAAAAGGGCCGACACGACAGTGGTGACGGAGGGAGGCCAAACAACAGGAGGTCGGGGCTGAGACGCCTCCTGACTCGGCACAAGGAGAAGCCAATGAAGGCGTTGAAATCCCCGCCTCAGTCAGAATAGAACAACGTTCTATTGCTGTTAACGTGCAGCAGGGGGGAAGAAGGGAAACATGACAGCGATGTCAGGTAATGGGCAGCCAGTGCAGGACTGGGATTGTGTGCAGGCGCCTGATGATTCTCAGGGAGTGGTTTAGTCCTGTGGAAGCAAATCACTGACAAAATGTTTGAAATTGCAAAAGCCATTGAATTTTGTGTATGTACAATGGAAACACCTTCGAATTCATAACAATGAAACATTATGCTTTGAACAGGTGTGCATGGATTCACCTCTTCGAAGTGCCATTTCCGAAACACAATTTTACTGTAAAATAGACATTTTTCAATGTTCACTAATTCACTAGTTCACTAATGTTCACGAATAAAAATGCAGATATTCAAAACTAGATATTGTTTACGCATAATCGAGTGGTCAAAATATGGATCAGAAGATGTAAGCGATAAAAACATCTAACTGAAGATGCAGGGCACCCCAAGGAGAGGCCTGCGCAATGGAGCCTGATTTGCAATGGAACAACCCGCCGGCCAATCAGAGAGCGGGAATTAAACCCAGCGATGGCCAGCAGGGAGAGATATACAGTGTGTATATCCACACTGTATATCCACACTGTATATCAACACTGTGTATCCACACTGTATATACACACTGTGTATCCACACTGTGTATCCACACTGTATCAACACTGTGTATCCACACTGTGTATCCACACTGTATATATCCACACTGTATATCCACACTGTATATCAACACTGTGTATCCACACTGTATATACACACTGTGTATCCACACTGTGTATCCACACTGTATCAACACTGTGTATCCACACTGTGTATCCACACTGTATATATCCACACTGTATATCCACACTGTATATATCCACACTGTATATCCACACTGTATATATCCACACTGTATATCCACACTGTTTATCCACTCTGTGTATCCACACTGTATATACACACTGTATAACCACTCTGTATATCCACTGTACTGCAATATGCACTGTAAAGCACTGCACCCTCTGGGATTATTAGGGTATTTCTGTCTGTCTGTATATCCACACTGTCCACACACACACACACACCCACACTGCACATCCACTCTGTACATCCACACTGTGTATCAACAGTGTATATCCACACTGTACATCCACTCTGTGTATCCACACTGTATATCCACACTGTACATCCACTCTGTGTATCAACAGTGTATATCCACACTGTACATCCACACTGTACATCCACTCTGTGTATCCACACTGTATATCCACACTGTACATCCACTCTGTGTATCAACAGTGTATATCCACACTGTACATCCACTCTGTGTATCCACACTGTATATCCACACTGTACATCCACTCTGTGTATCAACAGTGTATATCCACACTGTACATCCACTCTGTGTATCCACACTGTACATCCACTCTGTGTATCAATAGTGTATATCCACACTGTACATCCACTCTGTGTATCCACACTGTACAGTATATCCACACTGTGTATCCACACTTGTAACTTATAACTTAACTTAATAAGCAAGGGGGGGTTGAGGGATTCTCAAAGCCTCTAGTCACAACACAACTGTTATGATGACAGCTCTTCCCTGTGGGGCTAACAGGCTTAATACAATTTAATCATTGGTTCGGGCGGTTCTAACCTCTAAACTATCACCCCCTTTTTTGGAGGAATTCCTCCTAAATGACATGTCCGAATACATCAGCATAATCACATATGCATATAGTGTTGCATAATAACAGCAATTGAAGTGTGATTATGTTAATTAAGCTGATTTGCGCATTTGTGTCAGTCCTGTGGTGCAGCAGTACGGACTGAGCTCTGAGTTTGAATATTCCTAAACGACACACACTGGACAGCTTACCGCAGCCCCGCGGTTCTCCCTGTGGGCCATCGATTTGCAGCCATTTTCTCTGGTGACGTGGCGGAGGTGCCACGCCCGGACAGGCAAGCAGTCAGGCTGCTGGATGGAGTTCTCAGTCTCCATTGCTCAGGCCTGTCCTTACCCTGTTACTTCAGGTAACACCTTCAGCACTCCGATTTTCGGATCCGTAATTTTGACTTGAATAAATTAATGAATGTCATATTTTTAATATAGTAATATGGTAATAGAATTCTTGGATCTGAATTTGTGAACATTGAAAAAAATATTTCAAATTGTGTTTGAAATTGTGAAATGCCATATTGGAATTTCAAAGAGCTGAATTCAAAACGGATACATTCGGATGACTTTGTTTTCAAAGTATAATATTTTGATGTTATGAATAAAAATGTGTTTTTATTTTCAGTCAATCTACAATGATTTCACTCAACGGCACATTTCTAAAACAACAGTTCCACAGATACCAGATTCAGAACAGTCCTGTTGTTGTATTCCCTATGTGTGTGTGTCTCGGTGGTTGTGTGTGTGTGTGTGTGTATGTGTGTGTGTGTGTGTGTGTGTGTATGGATGCGTGTGTGCGTGCGTGCATGTGTGTGTGTGATGCTTTATCATTACAGCCAATACAAGTGATTCAATTCAGCTCTTGGCCAAGAGGGTCTACACATAAGGTGATGGCTCTGCGCTTCCAATCAGAGTCTCCTTCGACTGACCACTTTGGTAAATTCTCCACTTTCTGGAGGCTCAAGCTGCAAGCACTCACCATTCACCATGATCACCTCCAAGCACCGGTGGCTGATAGGGACGAAGGACACCAGGGGTTGGAAAGCTGGCTCCAGACTTGCTGGTGCAATAATTGTTAGGGTGACACAGTGTCATGGAGAATGCATCCTTATTTCGTGTAGCGTAACCACTTTTACGCTGTGTATGCTTGCTCCTTGCATCTAGAGGCAGCTCTCTTCTTCTCTCCAGTTGAAAAGTGTCTCCTTCTTCATTTGCATCACCACTGTCTTCAAGATGTGTGTTGTCGATTGACTAGGATCCCAGCGTAGAGCCACTTTTGGTTTGAGTTTCTTTGATAATCTAACGTTTGTGCCTACAATGTGACTATAAAAGTGGTGAACATCCGTCGTCTCATCGGCGATGCTTGGTTAACGCTGCCGTTGAGTCTCCTGGTGCTCCATGAAAACAAATACTTTGCAGTTAAGAAGTGTCCCACCAGAAATACGTTTTCATCAGACAGGAACACTTTTTTGTACAAACCACAGATATACCTGAGAACAGCATTCGTTTTGGTTGACAGGGAATTCATTCTAGTGGAGTATGAAGGGAGGACATTTTATATTTATAGCATGTGAACGTTTAAATTCCCTCATGCGTCGCCTGTGTTGAGTGTTTGAGTCTATACGTGTACATATTCTGCACCCAAACATAAAAACAATGCACCCATTAGATATCAGGATGTTTCCAAACTGTGGCCCCTTTGCTTTCACATGATGGCCTGCTTTTTTAACCACTATTTAATCACATATACCCAGAGTCACAGTGAATTCACAGGCAGATGCCCAGAACAAACAGGGATCAAGGAACTTGGGAGCATCAGAGTCTGTAACTGCTCAGATATTCATCCAACGCCTTCTAGAGCTCACACTTCAATACACAAGGGGTTCACATTAGATGTTTGTCATTGCCATTCCCAATTGTATGTGGATCAATATTTCCATTTAGATGTAACAGCTGATGTTTGCTCAAGGACTGTAGAGCTGAAAATGTCCGAAGCGACAAGTCTTCCAGTCTACCAGCACTTTCACTGTAGATATTGGCATATTCTGTGCGGTATGCAGTTTATATGAAAAATATATAGGAAAATAGCCAATGTTATTTTTTTTACCTAGTTTTGTGTATTTACTCTGATTTGTTTTAGAGTAAAACAAATCACAGAAAAACAAATTGCATCTATGCTGGTTGTTCCCGCCATTGACCTATTCGCTTCATGTTGCATAGCCAAGTGTCTCTGATAAATACAAGGTACATCATGTATTGTATGTGTACTCCTCGTTTGTTTCCCCCGCTCTGTATTTTCCACTACACAAGCCTACTATATGCACCTCAAACAGCCAGCAATAAGTCAAAGGGCCTTGGGAAAGTGGCGCATTGTTTTTTAGGAGCGTCGGTTGATAGCGATCACTTTCCACACTACAAAGATCCATTAATCAAGTACTAATGGGTTATCCACAATCAGTAATCAATAGCAGTTGTCTAATAGCAATCACCATGTAAATCAATATTCTCCGGTCCAGACTGCAGTCTCCCCCCCCCTGTCTCCTTCACATGCACATACCCATTGGGAATTGTGAGATTGTGAAATACGGTTTGACGTTCAAACATAATCACATTAGTCACATTCCCGTTCAAATAGGTACTTTCTCATGATTGCATCCGAAGCCGGCAGACGTAGCTCTATACGAGGCAGTAGGCAATGCTGCAACTGTTGTGAATCAAATCTTGAATGATGAAATCACATCCCTCCTAGTAGCCTACATTTGTTCCAACATAGTATCCTGTGAGCCTCATTCCCAGGCGTTCTCCTTGAAATGTGAGGGTATCTCTTGAAGGATATCCGAACATGTAGCATTGATGTTGATTGTGTCCGTATTGGTTGTTTCACCGAGGACTGTGGACTGGTCTCACAGGGATTAAGAGAAGGGAATTTGTGTTTTGGTGGTAGGAGGTTGCCAAAGCCCCCCAGTGTTTTACACGTCATCAGAAATCCTGAGGTAGCCTTTGGCAGCGCTTTTCAAAAACACCTCAGTGCTCTGGTTAGCAATGAGCCACGCAGAAGGAGACACGTTGTGACGACAGTCAACTGTGTCTTCTCTTTTAAATGACTGAATGATATGAGTGAATATCATTGCCATAATGGACCAGGAAAAATAACACTATCACCAGCTAGTGTACACTACAACTGTTTATCAAGCCTGATTAAAAGGGGAACGACTGAGAAACACAGTGGGAAGTGAAGACAGATAGGAGATCTGAAGCCTCATTATTAACCGATGGAAGGAAATGTGCCTGAAGGGGATATTTGGGCATTTGTGTGTGTGTGTGTGTGTGTGTGTGTGTGTGTGGGGGGGGGGGGGGGGGGGGGGGGTATGTGGACATGGATGATGTGACTTCATCTCTCTGAAGAGCCTCAGGGTGATGCACTGCCTCACTGCAAATGTTTTGTTGTGTTTACATCAGAATGAACACATGCCAACTGGCTTCAGCCACATCTGCCCATCACATGGCTGAGCCTTTTCGTACACATAAACAACATATAGTAAGTATTATGCTGTATGAGTGAAGCTTTGATTTGTTCAGCTTTGTTTGTGTGGAAATTGGACTGTACGGTTTAGGAAGCTTGAAAGGTACAAAAACAAATAAGCAAAAAAACGGAAAAAAAAAAGTTAATTTGGATTCTCCTCACACTGTAGCAAACAAAATGCATCACGCCACGGCGGCCATGTTATGCCCGCCATGGCGGGGAATAACCTGCCGAGCTCTACCAATGATTTGAATATATTTGCACCGTGATCCAGTCGATAAATGTGCCCCTATATGCTACCCGTTCGGCTGCATATTGCACATTAGCTGCATCCATCCATCTCGGCATCGTCGTGAAGCATTTTCAGCACGGCCGACGGTCATTGAAATACATTGAAACACACACAGTGACCTCTAGTGGAGCGTTGAGGTGGAGCAAAAAAGAATGTTGGGAGTGGGAAGTCCTGCTGACACAGTTTGTATTTTAAATGAACCACTCCTACAGATAGGAAAATTTCACCATGAATCTCTTTCTAGCATGTTTGTATTTTTTAATGAATAGACAATATAAATAGATAGAGCAGAGCCGTCCTGGTTTCTTAAACTGTAGTTAACATTAAGTTAAACCAAGGTAAAGGTTTTAATTGCTTGTATGCAGGGGAAAAATATGGGACATTAAACAGCAAAGTAAGATGTGTGTGTGTTTGGGTATGTGTAAATGTGTGTGTGTGTGTGTGTGTGTGTGTGTGTGTGTGTGTGTGTGTGTGTGTGTGTGTGTGAAAGAGATAAATGTCCATACAAAATCCCAGAAATATGGAGCAAACTGGCAACTATGATCCCTGTGAGACAAAGGTTGATGAGGTCTTCTTGCAAAGAGAAATGCTCTGTGTGTGTGTGTGTGTGTGTGTGTGTGTGAATGCGTGCGTGTGTCTGCGTGTGTTTGTGTGTGTGTGTGTGCCTGTGAGTGTGTGTGTGTGTGTGTGTGTGTGTGTGTGTGTTTGTGTGTGTGTGTGTGTGTGCACGAGTGTGTGCGTGTGTCTGCGTGCGGGTGTCTGTGTGTGTGTGTGTGAGAGTGTGTTTGTTTGTGTGTGTGTGTGTGTGTGGGTGTGTGAGTGTGTGTGTGTGTGTGTGTGTGTGCGAATGTGTCTGCGTGTGTATGTCTGTGTGCATGTGTGTGTGCATGTGTGTGTGTGTGTCACAATTATGTCCAATAGGGTGTGCATAGCATTTAATTATGGATGTGCGTGAAGTAAATGATGAATGCAATGTATAACGAAAGATGATAATTTGCTGATGCTGACAGGACATTGGATTGGGCCCAAGAGAGCCAGGCGTCACTTGCCTGCTTGGTACTTAGTACTTATACCTTAGTGCTTAGTACTTAGTACCTAGTACCTGAGTACATACCTTGTCACTTATCTTCTCCTTATTTCACTCCAGTCCATCATCATCACATAAAAGTGTTTGTTATTACTATGTGTCATATATATAATATATAGTAGCATAGTGGCAACTGTATATATATATATATATATATATATATATATATATATATATATATATATATATATACACGTATACTTTTGTTCCAACAATATGTCACATCAGTGTATTACACGTTCCCCTTTCATCGTTAAATCTCTTCATCTTCCAGTTCCTTGTTCACTGTTCACTCTTACCTCCTTCACTCTTATTACACCAGCACCACACTAAGTCTTCCACAGCCGCTGTAGCTATACTTTACCTTCGCTTTCTCTCAGCCCGAGGGCTCGGTTTCTGCTTCTATTTTCAGCTCCCATTAATAAATAATGCACAGAGGAACTTTGATCAGGGCTGGAGCCTCTACTCAGTGACATTGTACACACACCAGGAATACTGGCTCTGCTGAGGAGGAGAGCAAGCTGGAGAGTGAGATGAAGAGACAACGTCAAAGGAGGGTGTGGTCCTAATGAGTAGGGAACCAGCAGAAACAACACATTAACTTGTGTTGTTTCTGCCTGCTGATATAGATACATATATATGTGTGTGTGTGTGTGTGTGACTTTGTTTGATAGTCTTGGGTGCTTTCTAGGATGTTTCATCTTGTGGCAGTAGCAAGGGCCTTTGATCCTAGTGAGAGGAGCAGCTAGCTTAGCTATGTGGTTCCTCCGTGGCACACAGCGAATGGATCAAAGTCTCCCCATACACGGTGACCGCCCTTACACCATATACACGCCTTCTTCCCTTCCAGGCAGCCGCGGAGCAGCCCAGTTATGAAACAGAAATGATGTCCCCACATTGTCCCCCCCCTTTGTCTTTTCTTCTCTTCTTTTGTTGCAACAAACATCTCTTGGGCGACAGTGGCTCAGTGGGGAGAGCGGCTGGACAGAGCGGGTCGTCCAACAACCGTAGGGTCGGCGGTTCAATCCCCTCGATTCTTCCACTGTCCACATGTCGAAGTGTCCTTGAGCAAGACACTGAACCCCAACTTGCTCCCCCTGGGCGATGAACCTAGCAGCCCACTGCTCCTATGTACCATAGGATGGGTCAAATGCAGAGAATACATTTTGTCCCCATATCTAAAAACACACTGAGAATGACTAAAATTGAATGTAATCTAATCTGAAAATCTCTCACCATCTGCACTTCATTTCTAATGACAGCCTGGTGACAGTGAAAGAGTGAAGCGTTAGCTCTTGAGCCGCCGCTGTCCCCGGCCACAGTCGCCATAGCACCACGTGCAAGGATGCTGACGCGGTAAAATAAATGAATGAATAAAAAGGTTTCCCTCCTAATTGCTCGCCCATAGCAGTGGTAATGTTTCAAACCAGTTAATTCTCGCTAATAAAAGGCAATGTCCCAGGAGGCTGCAAATGTTCACCGTAACCACGCTGTCAAAGACCGCCGTGTTCCATGGATGGCCTGCAAGATTATTTGCGGGGCCAGAGACATAAACGGAAGAAATATCGCCCTATTCTGTATGAGATCGTTATGCGGGCAGTTCATAACATTACAACTCTCGTTAGATGGGTGCTGATGATTTGGAATGATCTCATTATTCCTTCAGAAGAAGAAGCAGGAGAGAAATGCACACAGACACAGCTAACAGCATTTTGACACTGTTGAAAACAACAAGGAATCTTTTTTTTAACCTTTATTTCACCAGGCTAGGCAGTTAAGAACAGATTCTTATTTACAATGCCGGCCTGCAGCAGTGGGGCTGCTATGTTCAGCAGGCCCGGGGAGCAAGTTGGGGTTCAGTGTCTTGCTCAAGGACACTTCGACATGCAGACAGTTTGAAAGTGGGGATTTAGGGGATTTAACCGCTGACCCCTACGGTTAGTGGACGACCCACTCTGTCCACCCGCTCTCCCCACTGAGCTACTGCCGCCACGTGGTTGACCACAAGCAATTGTTTCCAAGGAAATAGTGCAAAACACATGGACTGTTAATGACATGAACGTGAACAAGCTGAGACGATGCCTTTCTACCGAGGACCGCGATTCGACTCACAAGTCAACGGCCATGCAGGTCCCTTTTAAGCTTCTCACACTGACACACACTTCTGACACACAATTGGTAGCGGAGTACACATGGGTGTCGCTCGTTAGTCCACATTAGTTGCAGGTCTGCTGATGTAAACGTACCCAGCGCACGTCAACCAGTGCCGGTGTCTCGGCATGCCTGTGTTTACCTCGCGTTGACACGTCCGTTTTGTCACCACTTTCCGTAAGTTTGCGCACCCTTTTGAGAGGAGCGCTGCCCATGCATGACGACCAGATGGCGGCGAATGGAGCAGAGAATTGATGGCGCTGCTCTTATCTTCCCCAACACAGTGGTGTCTCTCATCAGGGCTCCCAATGCACCTAAAATGAGGGTGATTATGCTGATGGGTGTGAAATTAGAGCGAGTGTATGGGAGAGTGTAAACATGCTCCAATATAATATCCAAACAAGTATAGCAGGAAGAACCGTTGTGGTAGGCGGTGTCACTTACATCATCGTCTGTGAGGGCAGCAGAGTCTGTATCTGTGTGTCTGTGTGTGTGTGTGTGTGTGTGTGTGTGTGTGTGTGTGTGTGTGTGTGTGTGTGTGTGTGTGTGTGTGTGTGTGACTATGTGGGTGTGTGTATGCGCATGTGTGTGTGTGTGTGTGTGTGTGTGTGTGACTGTGTGGGTGTGTATGCGCATTTGTGAGTGTGTGTGTGTGTGTGTGTGTGTGACTGTGTGGGTGTGTGTGTGTGTGGGTGTGTGTGTATACGCATGTGAGAAAGAGAAAACTCATGCATACTGTAACTTTAAAAAGGGCAACATGGAACATATATATATATATATATATATATATATATATATATAATGTATATATATATAGAAAGTTGGATTTTTGCAGAAATTGATATTTGCTTTATATAATTGAAGCAATAAATCCAAAAGCACAAGGAAAGAATGCCACGCACGATGGTACATTCCACCGTATGAATCATATGAGAACAGGTGCACGCCATGAAATCCTGCAGGATTTGCTGTCTACATTCCGCGGGATAAAGTCAGTTCATTTACATAGTGAAACTACATTCTCAGACGTGCAAGCCATGCAAACACGTGATGTGATGGCTCATTTGCATGTTTATTAAACACATACAATGAATTATACATGGAGGGCTGCGTTCAAACCCTGTGCTTCCCAATGTGCGTAGTCGACATCTGCGGTGGAAGTCAAATTCGTGTCAGTGTGTGTCAAGGGGTGAATCGCTTTGTAGTGTTTCATGACTTGGTACAACTAAGTTACCAAGCCAAAATGGATGAGGGGACATCGTCAACAACAATCCAGAAGGGATCCCTTATATATTTATAAAATACTATATTTATAAAATACTACTAATAATAATAATAATAATATAATAATGATAGTATGATTGAACAAACTGCGATTAAAAGTGATTTTTTTCTTCACCCTTGTGTCAGCCTAGTTGTTTTTGGACCATACACAATCCATTCACACAGGTTGTGATTATGTCAACGGTCTGAGAGGCGTTCATAACAAATGATCTCATCATGAAAACTAGTCGGTGAAGATAAAATACATCAGGGGTGAGAACAACAGCTTTGACAAGACGTCGCTCGGATGACCTCCTCGGTCGGACTCCATCCAACGGGAAATATGACCAGACCACCTCGGCAGAACCAAACCATTACTGCGGTTTCATCATGAGCTCTCACTATAAGCTGTGACACAGGGAACAACTTTCAAAAATATGGCTTCTTTTTTTTTTTCACATTCACCAAAGTTAGCCTCTGCTACACCAGAGCGTCCCCAAGAGAAATTGCCACCCAGGCCCGATAATTACTCCAGCACCTCCATAGCCCCATGCTCGCTAACAGCGGCCCACAAACAGGACTTTTGTTGTTTTTCTTATTGCATTTCACTCAAAATGCAAAACGTCTCTCTCCCTGATAGCTGCCACACGTTAATTCTGCTGCTCTCTGGCGTCGCTGATAGGATGAGAGAAACGGCTGTTTGAATTATTCAGAAGAAGAAATTGAGCCCGTCAACCAGAGACTGTCGCCCTGCTCTGATGTCTGGATGGTTAACACCCTTTGACCCCCCGCATCATTATCAAACCAGTGACACATGCACACAATTGCACACATGCATGCACACGCATACACGCGTTTCTAAGAACGCACACACTCACACAGACACACACATTATTTACATAATGCAGATATGAAACAGATGATACTGTGGTTCTTCAAGGCGTTAATTGAGACTACATATTCATGGTACACACAAACAAGTTTGGTTTGCGTTGCACAGTGTTAGTCATGTTACAACACAAGCCATTCAGTGCAAAGCCGTACTGAGAGGGACACCATTCATCACTCCACTGCTAACAGAACACTGGAAGCACCGCAACATTCATTTCTTCCTGCTCTTTGTTGTATTCGCTTACAGAACCGCAAAAGTTAATGAAATAATTTAGCAAGTGACATAAACGCTAAGATAATTAATTGTCTTACTGCTCTGCAGCCACCTGAGCATTTAAATCACTTCAGATAAAATGAGAACTCTAAGCAGGAACATTGTTTTAGAGTTGAGTACTGTGTGGGGAGATCTAGGACAGCCTCAAGCAGTGAATGTATTCTCATATACAAACATGTTAAGGTTGTTTAATTGCACAGTGTTTATAGTGTTTGCTTTTAGCATTTACCTCCATCTGTTTGCTTTGTGTGTTTTGTGTGCTTTGCTTGTACTGTATTGTAAGGACAATATTCCAGACTCAACAAAGTTGTATACCCAAATAAAAACAATAAGGAAAGCCAACAAAACTGGCAGAAAACTGCCAGATGTATCTAAGGTTAAACAAAAAGGATACTGAACTATGCTAGCTAGCTATGACATGAGGATCAGATAAACCTGATCAACCTAAACTGAGAACTTAAATACAGGGGGCGATAGGTTCTGACTTTTGGGGGGGCTTGGCCCCCAGAAAACCACAGGTATTGGGGATTTTGAATATTGCAATGTGATTTCCTGCATTCTGCTGCATTCAAGGGTGACCTGGTGGAGATCAGACATTTATTCTGGTATTCTGGAGGGGGGTAAATCTATTTATTTATCTATCAGTGGGCTAAGGCAAGTTTTGGGTGGGCCAAAAAAGGTCTAGCTTTGCCACTGCTTAAATACAATGAGGGAAATAATTAACGCTCAGCACAAGTGAAGCACAATGAAGGATCATGAACAAACAATAACTGATGAGGACATCTAGGGGATGATAGAACCACCACACAAACGCACACAGAAGAACTGTGACATACATCTAAAAAGCAGGTTTAATTGTTGTGTGTTTTAAATTCATAAAATGCAGTCAGTGTTGCCTCTTTTTGTCTTTACTGAGGCGGTAAGCATGACAAACTATATCACACAAAGTCAAAAGATTGTTTTTGATTTAAAGTCTGTGAGCTGTGTGATCTCTGACTTGAAAGTCAGCTTAATGTATATGAAGCTTCAAAGAAAATGTGTGAATAATAATAATAATAATAATAATAATAATAATAACAATAATAACAACAATAATAACAACAATAACAATAACAATAATGCTTCCTTGCTTACTTTCAAAAAGAGCATTGAATCCTGTGTCTGTTGTACACACAGTGTAGACACAGTCGAAGCGAAGGAGGGAATGGGAAACGAATGACCTGCAAAAGTAGGGCAGTGTTCACGGTCTCCGAGAACTAAGCTAAGCCACCCAGAGGTTTTGGTCGCTCCTTCCATGCCTGTCTCTCTCCCCCTGTCTGCAGGCCATAGAACATGACTCGTTCCTGATTGCGTCGCATTGGATTTCACCAAGAACAAGAAGTAATCTGAATAATCACATCTGTGTAAATTGATAGCGTAGGGATGCTAATGAGTTGTACATCATTGAGCGAGGCAGTTCACGGAGTTGATCGCACAACTCGACCAGACGACACTGCGCAACGACGGCTGAGCGCTCACACGGGCTCGCTCAGCCGACGGTACCCAGAGAGAGGCGGTGCCGCCGCCACACAGTCCGACATGAGCTGGGGAACTAATGGTCGAAAAACAAACGAGCGTGTAGCTGCGTATTGTAACAACGCAAAAACAGTCAGCGTGTGGCCCTTATTTCCACCGGCTCTGTGACGCGGTCCCCGGTAAACCGAGAACCACATTTGAGGCATGGGTCGTTTGTCATGATCTTTCAGACAATGCAGCAGCCTATCGATTGAGAAATATAAAAGAAAGGCCACATGGTTTTGAGAGGTCAATTAATTCTGAGCCCGCGATACCCGATCATGGGGGAGTCTATACAAATATTAGAAAGAGTTGTTTTATGAAGGATTAAGATAGCTTTGGTTGTGTACTTTGTGTGTGTGTGTGTGTGTGTGTGTGTGTGTGTGTGTGTGTTGGAGTGTGTCTGCAGGTACATGTGCACACTCTGAATTCTATGATTGGAGGGGAGGGAAGGATGCGGAGGGAGGTGGTGGATAGATGGATGGAGAGAGGGGGAGGGAGAGAGGGAGGGAGGGAAGACAGCAGTGAGCGAGCAGTGAGGTGCAAAATCCAAGGCTCAGTGGGTGGAACAGTCCAAACGTGTCCAGCGAGCCGTGCGCACGTTAATCTGGCAATCCTGGATAAGGATGCATAGCAAACACAGATTAGTGCTACAATGCCCCTATCTGCTCAGGCCAGTCCGGCGAAAGCCCAGCCCAAACAATGCAGGAGCACAAACTGATATTTGCAGGGAGCTTTGGAGCATATGGTCGGTCTCATTTAAATTCAATTGTTTTTGCATGTTTCTCTTAAACTTTTTTTTTTTCAGGTTTTGCGTTATCCTCAGGTCAGCTTTTTTTTTTTTTTTTTTTTACCGTTTTCGGTTCTCCGTGTTACAATGGTGATGATTTTTTTTTTTTTTCTTGCCACGCCAAGACCAGCGTAAATTCAAGACCGTACATTTACCGTGAATCGGCCGACACAGTCAGTTAGTCAGGCGTGCTCAGCAGTGGATCTCGGTGGTGTTATTTGGAAGCCGGGGAGGGATTCTGCCTCATGGTCAGAGGCAGGCAGCTATAGGTACCCAAAGAGCGGCTCATCATCGAGGTACCCCACACGAGAAGAGGCTGAACCGGGCTTTATGCTGCCTGCAGGGAGTTTCCAGACACTGCTCGTTAGTGGACCGGAGAGGGCGGTTGGGGACCCAGGGGCGGGGGGGGGGGGGGGGGGGGGGGGGGGACTTGGGCCGAAGCGGGTCCAGAGGACTGCCCCGAATGCTAGCCTGTGTGTAGTTGTAGCTTGACCTGAGCTAAACCGATGTCGTGTTTAAAAGCTGGCCCATGAGTTTTCCCTTTTGTCTCTAAACTGTAAAGAGCGGGGGGGGGGGGGGGGGGGGGGGGGAAGAGAGAGAGAGAGAGAGAGAGAGAGAGAAAGAGAAAAGGGGGGGTTCTGTCTGCAGAACAGACAGAAACTTCAGGGACCTCTGAAAAGAACCAGCAAAGCAAAGCAAATCCACTCATGCACACACACATGCACGCACACACCCACGCACGCGCACACCCACGCACACGCACACCCACGCGCACACCCACGCACGCGCACACCCACGCGCACAACCACACGCGCACAGGCACACAGTTTTTAACACACTGTTTAGTTTCTTTGTAAGTATCTGTTCCTCTGTACCTCTTGAAAACGTGACGGCCCCTCCCAGGGGGTTATCATTCCAATAGAATGTGATTTCCTTCAAACACACACACATGCACCACCAGAGATGTGCAGCTTGTAGGAGAGTGGTACATGGTTGTGTGAGTGCTGCGCAGGAGGAGCAGACCGCGAGGACTCAGTCTTCTGTAAGGGCGGCGCTGGCAGAGGACCAGCAGCAGTCCAACAAAATGGGAGTTGATCAGCCGAGCCTGACCTTCGTACAACCTCCAGTCTGTAGTACTGCCCGTCTCTCTCTCTCTCTCTCTCTCTCTCTCTCTCTCTCTCTCTCTCTCTCTCTCTCTCTCTCTCTCTCTCTCTCTCTCTCTCTCTCTCTCTCTCTCTCTCTCTCTCTCTCTCTCTCTCTCTCTCTCTCTCTCTCTCTCTCTCTCTCTCTCTCTCTCTCTCTCTCTCTCTCTCTCTCTCTCTCTCTCTCTCTCTCTCTCTCTCTATATATATATATATATATATACTTTTGTGTGAGCAAGCATGCCTGACATCCCGACATGTGAAGCATCATTCATTTAGTTCAGGGCACAGCCTGGCATAGTGTAGCATAGAATAGCATAGCCCTGTCTGGCATAACATAGCAAAGCATCGAACGGCCTCAAGCATGACTGTGCCCATCCATGCACATGCTGCCGGACCCATATAGAAGACATTTGCATTGGCAATGCAGACACGCTGCATCCACTAGAAAAGAAAACACTACACTGACAATCCATCACTCATAATCCATTACACATTGGGCGAGAGCGACAACATACTAACTCATACAATAATGCAATAAGAGTAGTAGTAAAAAAATTTAAAAAAAGGATTCTGTTCATTTCGTTTCTTTGGCTTCCATTAGTTTCTCTAACTGGCCACAAGGAGTCACTATATCATCCAATATGTTACCACTGAAGTTCTCCAATCTATCAGTCTCGACATTGATCTAATAACGTTTTTTGTATCAACAATCTTTTATTAGCGTTTTATTCTGCATATAGAATATTTATGCAAATTAGCTGTCACGGAGTGATATACAATATATATATTATAGATGTATATATTAAATATGTACGCTTGTTTATGTGACAAACAGACTAATACTCACTCACGTGGAAGCACCAAATCCCCCCTACACTGTATTGTACTGCATAGTGCTCACTAAGGAAGTCCAAGCCATTCACATCTACTGCTGAACTCATGCTGAAGACGTCGGTCAAAAGAAAGAAAAGTCAAAACACTAGTCAGAATCTGTTTGACTATTAGCAACATGTCGGCAAATAATTTTGTGATTTCCTTCAACTGTGTGTGTGTGTGTGTGTGTGCGTGCGTGTGCGAGGAACTGAATTGTGGCCTAAATGCCCTAGTCCAAAATTAGATTAAATAATTGTCATCACTAAAGACAACTTACAGTATATATATATATATATATATATATATATATATATATATATATATATACTGTAAGTATATACTATCAATTCAAAACAATACAATATGATAACAAGTATTTATTCTTATTATATGTGAGATGCCAATTAAACCAAATGTTATAATGCAAGTAAGTGATACATGCATTATACTTAGACAATACTGTACTATTTATTCCTATTCTTGAAGACAACTCAGACACAGTTTTTATCCAGGAGACAGTCCTCAGGCCCTCACCACCCACACAACCTCAAAAAGACTAAATCGGTCCGGTTTTACATAAGCATAAAACATCCTCTTTATGCTTATGTATGTCCTGAGGATGTAAAACAAAATGTAGGCCGTCTCCTCTACAGCCTGCAGGACTGTTGTCCCCACTGTTGTCCTGGTCACACGGGGGTCATGTAGGGTGAGCCCTCCAATGATGTCACTGATGCAGTGACCTGGGGGTGGGGGGACATGACACCCCATTACCATAATACTATGTGTCTAGTGTCATCTGCATGCATGTCAGGAACAGAGGCATGTTTCTTTACATACAATGCTTTGGTTACCCCAAGGTGAGAGGCGGTCTGGTTACTGGGATCCTTCTCTAGAGAAGGATTATTAAGATAAGATAAGATAAAATAAGATATTCCTTTATTAATCCCCCCTAGGAGAAATTCACATTGACCAGCAGTACAAGGGTATAGAGGAGTGTGATAGAAGACCTGAGTATAGACAATCAACACTAAACAATAAATAGATTTACCTAAATTAAGATAAAATTATATGCAAGCTCTTAGAATCAGGTCAGATGAAAAAAATGTAAACCTATATACTGTACATACATAGTAGTCATCATTGAGATGAACAGTGCAATTGGTAGGTGGACATACATAGCAGTCATCATTGAGATGAACAGTGCAATTAGTAGATGAACAGTGCAATTGGTAATTGAGTCCTGTTGTGGTGTCGATATTAAAAAATAAAAAATAGATGTGCAGATAGAATTGGGCAAAATAGATGAGCAAGTGTGCAAAATACAAAATACAAAATGTGCAAATATACAGAGGTAGTAAGTAAGACATGTGAGAAGACATAAGTAACAGCGGCCTAGGAAAACAGAAAAATGATCAATTTTTCAGAGAACTCAACCCTAACTCTTCCCTACCTAAACACACAGGACCTTCTCTGTTGAATCACAACCGTGTTCTGTTGCATCTCCTACCATAGCCTCTCACCCCATCCCTCTCTCTCACCACATACATTTCCTGGGCCCCTGAACTCAAGATTATCCCTAGGGTGCTCAGAAACATACCAACAATCCTGATCACAACTGGCATATTAAAGTCATAGAAGAAAATAATTCACATTCCCCAAATCCATGAGACATTCAGTATCATATCTATTCATTCATTCACATGATGCAGTCATGTGTGTTGTCAATGCGTAGCGTCTATAAGGGTCTAACGTCAGATGTGTCTCCTTTGTTCCATATGTAGCATAACAACGTACCTCAGTGTGCCCGTCCCAGCTGCACCACCCTGAGCTCGAAGAAGAGAATTCCAGGAACATTTCTCATTCATGCACCATCAAGGTGGAAGTGCTTCATGGGAAGCTCTAACACACTGTTGACAGACAAAAATGGCTAATCAGCAGAGTGCTACATAGAATACCTAGAGTCTACTCTAAAGCACCCTCGTAAACAACAGACTAAAGTTCTTGTCTCACCTGGGCAGAGCGAGGAAATGCCGAGCCACTGTTGCCTGGCAACAAGACCATTGTCGGCAGGTGTACTCCAGCTTTGAAGGCTGAGGATCAAGCCACTGTTAGCATCACGGTCGCAGCATCTTAGCCAAAGCCAGCGATCAGTGTACCAGGGGGAGTGTAATCTAATGTACTCAACACAACTGTGTGCTGACTTTGGAGACTTTCAAATGTAGCTTGACGTGCAGGTCCTCCTGCAGTGTCTCACCTTCCATCTTCATCCTCATGGAGAAGCACTGCAGGAACTATTGAGTATCCTGTCAGTTCAATGTCTTTGCGACTCCAGTCCTGCAGCACTCAAGAGCTCAACGCTGGAGTTATCGGTCGCACCTGCTCAGTAATCCTCATATTCCTTGTTGAACTCTGCCACACTGTTGGTGAAGGACCAGTGGAGTCAGCGCTGACCTTTGTAGGAGCTCTACTTATAAGGCACCCGCGAATACCTGGTGAAAAGTACATGAAAAGAAAATGCATTTAGTATACTTCCTGTTGTACCAGTGGAGCAGTCAATATGGCAGCGAATCAATCATCCAAGCTGTAGTCGAATATGTGAGGGCTAAGGGTCTGGCTCTCTACTTGTCTCAAGAGAAGAGGCCGCAAGCAGCTGTTTCCAATGTGGGGGCAGGAAAACACATACAGTGGTCAATATGCCAGCATACAGTATATTGTAAAGAAAATTATGTTTCTGAGAGAGACAACAATATGGGGCGGCAGTGGCTCATATTGAGAGCGGGTCGTCCATGATCTGTAGGGTCGGCGGTTCGATCCCCTCGAACCCCCTCCTCCAACAGGCCGCATGTCGAAGCGTCCTTGAGCAAGACGCTGAACCCCAACTTGCTCCCGGGGGCACTGACAATAGCACTGCTCCTGTGTACTATAGGAGGTAGTTGTGGACTTTCGGAGGAACCCAGCCCCACCCGCCCCCATCATCCTATATGGCTCCCCAGTAGTCCTGCCGCTTCCTTCCATCATCACCCAGGCCCTAAAATGGTATCTGAACATCAGATCCCTCACCAAGAAATGTACTTGCTGTGGCAGCTGAAGAAATTCAACCTGCCATAGCTGATGATGGTGCACTTTACCATCATCGAATCCTTCCTCACTTCCTCCATCACGTACGCTGCAGCCACTGCTAAGGACAAGAGCAGACTGCAGTGCATCAATCGTTCTGCTGAGAAGGTGATTGGCTGCAACCGTCCATCCCTTCAGGACCTGCACACCTCCAGGGCTCTGAGGTGTGCAGGTAGCATTGTGGCCGACCCCTCCCATCCCGGTCACAGACTCTTTGACCCTCTCCCCTCTGGCAGGGGGCTGCGGTCCATCAGGACCAAAACCTCCCACCACATGAGCAGCTTCTTCCCTGCTGCAGTTGGGATCATGAACAAGTCCCAGGACCCCCCTCACCCCCTCCCCCACTGACTCTTTGCACCTGTTGCACTCTCTCCCTTCACCGCCCTGGAATATTTATTTTTATTTTACTGTATTTCATTTTACTGTATTCTGCATTACAATAACGCAGAATTTTTACATTACTTACATTACGTTACTGCACTACTGCACTCTAAAACACTGGTAAACACTGTAAAACACCAGCTACCGCAACTTTACTCTTTAAACATTACTAGGCCCACCATTGTGTCCATTGTGTTGATTGTTGTTTGTTATTGCCTATTGTTATTTGTTGATTGTTAACTGCTCCGCACGAACCACCAAGACAAATTCCTCGTAGGTGCAAACCAGTGGCGAACCGTGAGCACTACAGCTGGGCCTTCACCTCAGCCATCACTGCTGAGAAAATAAATCCTCACGGAAAAAAGAAACAGTACGATGAATTGAAAGGGTTAAACAAATGCAATCCGACTTTAATTAAAGATGAGGATCTAAACAAATAGACCATAACATCAATAACATTTTCCGCAACAAGAAACATCTCAACATTAAATAAACATACATATATAAACATATTCTAAAGCCAAAATCTGGAAATATAAAATGAAGTCACCATGAGTATCACCCCATGACGCAGCTGACACACCGAAGCTCATTTCATCACCACAAAAGTTTTCAAACTGACCGTCGCTTGCAGGTGTGCCGCAGAACCTTGATGTCGGTGGGCTGACTTTGTCAGATTTGTAAGGATGACAAATCCGCCGCTGACCCAGGTGGATGACTTTTCAGTTGTAAAAAGCAAACAACTCCAGCAGTACAGCCTGTTTGTTTTATTACAGCCCGCCATCCATGGATATCGCTGATAAATTTCGGTCTCGAAATGCCTTTCCATTTTCTTAAACTTTTCTTTTAATTCCAGTTCTGGAGTCGGTCCTCCGTTTTATATTATTTAAAGTTTTTCTGTGAAAGGACGCATTGAAAAGGGCAATCCGATCAAGCTAGCCATAATTCAACGTAACTCCTCTACCGCCATTTTACTCCTAATATCAATCTGTCAACCACCTTCACCACTCTGCCAAGATTGACCTCTGTGACAGAGGCGGCAGAGTGGTGAGAACGGTTGAGACTCAACATCTCTGCCAGGACATCGTGAAGGCCTACGTCCGATCTTTTTTTTGTCCCGCCCACTTGAAATCGAACCATGATTGGTCAATCTGCCCCTCACTCTCCAAACCAAAGCACAAAGCTTGGCCTTCTGCAGGATTTGTGAAGTCCTAACCAATTAATGAGCCAGCTAACCGGGCCTTGATAGAGACGGACGATTCTGATTGGATAACATGTTTTAGGGACAGTAACCATTTCATTGCTGATGTGAATTTGACAGTAAACTGAACTTTAAAAAATAGATGAGAGAAAATGTATTAAATATATTGTATTAAATTAAATAAGACAGAAATTAAAAATATATATATATATTATTATTTCTTATTTAATTTTTTTTTGGTCCAGAATTGTGTTAGGTCTTCTCTGAAGGTGTAGAAGGCCCTGAGGGTTCCCCACTGTGTGCAAACCTACTTGGCAATAAACATCTTGATGTCAACAAAAATATTGACATGGAAGAAAGTGATCATGTAATAGGAAAATGTGTTCATGCATTCATGCGTATCTGCCTAATGTGTAGTAAGCTGGTCTTGTGCTGATGAATGTTATCGCTGCAGATCAACACATTTCTGTTCCTGTCCAGCACACCGCTCCAGATATATGGAACCACATGGCTCTGTAAAGTCTGAGGGCACAACAACATGACGGAGAAGACATTTGTTTGTTTGCGGGACATGAAGTGTACTAAGCAGTCCGCCGTGGCCTCCTGCCGTCTTAGCAGGAGGCCAAGTCATCTCCTCCTCGCAGATTTCACTCCCAGCTCCTGCAGGGACGCTGAAACACAGACATGCACTCAAGCTCAAGCAAGGCGTGTGAGTAGATGTTTGGAATTGACAGCGTGAAAATGTTCAATGTTGCAAACATTGATTAAATCATTTTAGCAATCAAATGACTTTCATAATGGCGTCATTACCAAAGGGCTGTGAATCCAATGCTACTCTGTTGGCTCCGTTTGATTACCTAATCATTCGTTAGCAGTCAGACTGCCGCTGGCGGTGATGCAGTCTGGACCATCCAGGCTTCCCACTGGAGAGGGAGAGGAGGGGAGTCAGGGAGAAGGAGACATGCTAGTTAATGGCACAGAGGAGGAGAAAGAGAGAGACAGGGGGGAGGCAAAGAGAGGAGAGCCAGGAAGAATGGGAAACAGTGAGGGATGAAGCAGGGGTGACAGAAGGAGATGAGAAGGAGATGAGGAGGTGAAGAGAGGAGAGACTAGCAGATTGAGAGACAGGGAGGGATGGTAGTGGGGTGGGGAGATGAGATGGGGGAGAGATGGGAAAGAGGAGAATGAAGAAGTGTTTGCGTGGCGGCAATACATCCCCAGAATGAGCCGATCTGAGGTCACGTGTTCCTCCACCTTCCTCCATCTCCCGTGTTCCTCCACCTTCCTCCATCTCACGTGTTCCTCCACCTTCCTCGTGTTCCTCCACCTTCCTCCATCTCACGTGTTCCTCCATCTTCCTCCATCTCACGTGTTCCTCCACCTTCCTCCATCTCACGTGTTCCTCCACCTTCCTCCATCTCACGTGTTCCTCCACCTTCCTCCATCTCACGTGTTCCTCCACCTTCCTCCATCTCACGTGTTCCTCCACCTTCCTCCATCTCACGTGTTCCTCCACCTTCCTCCATCTCACGTGTTCCTCCACCTTCCTCCATCTCACGTGTTCCTCCACCTTCCTCCATCTCACGTGTTCCTCCACCTTCCTCCATCTCACGTGTTCCTCCATCTTCCTCCATCTCACGTGTTCCTCCACCTTCCTCCATCTCACGTGTTCCTCCACCTTCCTCCATCTCACGTGTTCCTCCACCTTCCTCCATCTCACGTGTTCCTCCACCTTCCTCCATCTCACGTGTTCCTCCATCTTCCTCCATCTCACGTGTTCCTCCACCTTCCTCCATCTCACGTGTTCCTCCACCTTCCTCCATCTCACGTGTTCCTCCACCTTCCTCCATCTCACGTGTTCCTCCACCTTCCTCCATCTCACGTGTTCCTCCATCTTCCTCCATCTCACGTGTTCCTCCACCTTCCTCCATCTCACGTGTTCCTCCACCTTCCTCCATCTCACGTGTTCCTCCATCTTCCTCCATCTCACGTGTTCCTCCACCTTCCTCCATCTCACGTGTTCCTCCACCTTCCTCCATCTCACGTGTTCCTCCATCTTCCTCCATCTCACCTGTTCCTCCATCTTCCTCCATCTCACGTGTTCCTCCACCTTCCTCCATCTCACGTGTTCCTCCACCTTCCTCCATCTCACGTGTTCCTCCACCTTCCTCCATCTCACGTGTTCCTCCACCTTCCTCCATCTCACCTGTTCCTCCACCTTCCTCCATCTCACGTGTTCCGCCATCTTCCTCCATCTCACGTGTTCCTCCATCTTCCTCCATCTCACCTGTTCCTCCATCTTCCTCCACGACACGCCCTGAGAAGGAAGGGCCCTCATAATTATTCATAATGGTATATTTTAATTATTGATGAGAAAAGCAATAAGTATTATACATGACATATTTTAGAAAATCAATACATTAGAAATCCGCAAGCACATATTATGCAGACATAAATGCAGACATATATATTACAGATATCTCCGTATATGTCTGCGTAATACAAAATATAAGCATATATGCAGAGAGATTATATGTGTATATATTTATATATTTTATGTGGAATGAAAGTACAAGTCCCACCTGATTGGTTAACACATCCTGCGGGCTCAGACTGCAAACAATCTTCTGCATTGAAAGAATAAGTGATAGGAAGCCAGTGGCATGAGCAGCAGCAGAATGTGTTTACGGAACAACAACAAACAACAACAACACCCAATAAGGTCCACAGCTTCAGGGTCGCGGTAAATATCGGCTTAATTTCAAATAGTTAGAAAAACGTATGGAAAAACTTCTTTTTTTTTTTAAGTTTCATTATTATATCGACAGTTACCGTTGGCAATGGTTGCTAGCACTGATAAACTGGTTACTACCCCCCCTGCAGGGGCTGGGGCTAGCGTTCTGGACCAGTGGGTGCTCTGTGGAGTGGTCTTTGTGGTGCTCATCTACCTTCTGATTGAAGAGCAGACTTGATGGAACGCAGAGTATCAGTATGATCTCTGAATCATGCTCCTTTGTCTGTATACTCCATTGTGGGTTATGCCTGTATTCTTATTGTTGCACTTATTGCAGTTTGTGTGGTTATACCTAGACAGTAACTGTTTTATTCGACTGTTTATGAATATGAATTGGATGAATTGAAGTGGTATGAATAAGTTGTCCATGTCAGCAGTTGCTCATTATTCCGCCGCACGATCCTTCAGTCCCTCAGACTGTGTTGACTGCATTCTGTTGAATGTTTAAGGGTGTGAATCACAGAATAAGAACAGTGGCCAGACCACTGAACTTAAAGTCCTGCACCTTGGCCGGCTGAAGTTCTGCTCTCAGGTCTGCTCTACCATCATGTGATCATCGATGTTCCATGGCAGCAGAATTATTGTTCTTTCCTGTCAGGCATTCTCCCATAATAACTCAACAACACACTCTGCATACACTGATTCAAGCGTATCGTTGATTGATTAACTGAACTTCAGAAATATTCACCTCAAATGATGTGGCGGAAAAAAACAAAACATTAAACAATGTCAGATTTTTACCTTGTATACTATGTGAATGCACATATAAATGGCTGCAATTACTCAAAATCTAAACTGCGTGAACAAATAGCATTCTGCATACGCATTAGCATGGGCCGTGACAGCCCTGGGCGTCTGAGGCTCAATCCCTGAATGTTTTATGAATAGCCTCAGATCTCAAAAATCGGAACAATAAAATGATCCCCTCATCTATGCGTTAAAGCGTGCAAAAATAATTACATTGTTGATCAAAAAGGCAAATATACGTTTTTGGGTTTTCAAGCAGCAAATCCACTACAATGATAAAGCCAAGCACTTTGAATGTTAATAAGGTGCCAGAGTGCATAAAAAAGGCATAAAAACAGAGCTGGTTTCTCAAAAAACAACTGTCAGGGGGATCATCCCTGACTACAGAGGCCCGGGCTGAGCCCTGAACCTCCTCAAAGCCATAGCATCACCCCTGTGCATTGGTAACTTTGTAGAACTATGAATGAGTGCAGCATGTGAAAGAGCAATGTTGCTTTAACTGTGCTGCCGTGCTATTCTCTGTATAGCGCCCGCCTCATTCACCATGGACCCTCAGATGTGCAAGTTTGGTCCAACTTTTATCAAGGTTGTTAAACAAAACGGGGAGCTCCAGGGACGATGTTTCAAACCGTATTACGGCAGCAGTGCCAGTGCTGTTGCCTTTCAGCAGGTCTTTGGATCGCTGATGCTTTAAGGAGCTTTGTTGAACGCCTTGAGGGGCTGTATAGATCCACGTGTGCAACTCCGAGACAGCAGGATGAAAGGGGTGGGTATTGGGTTAGTCGTAAAGAGAGAGCAGACCAGAGGACCACAAGAGAGCAGATGAACAGCTAATGGCGGTGACATTTCTACCAAATTAGACTCATACAATAGACTCATTAGATTCATCTTAAATCTCGCCGGTCATTGTTCTTCTCTGTATGCTAATGTTGGCCTTTTGTACAGAAAACTTTCGTAAAATGTCACTCAGACAATCAAAGACGCAATGCATGACATATCATGAGCATCAAATGATTCAAAAAGGGACACCAGAGAACAGGCTTGGGATTCTGTTTTATGTAGAGACAAACCAGAACACAGCTTGAACAATGAAGCAAATACAAGACCCTGCGGCTCCCTCAACCTGTTCACCAGAGTTATCAGTCCAAAGATATATGGCATACAGTTCCCTCTCATTTGGTCGGATGAATCATTTTCCACCACCTTGTGGATACATACATTGTACATACAAAAATACATTCTGCGTAGGTGTGCATGGTTAGGTTACGGTACACACACACACACACACACACGCACACAGGCCCGCACGCATGCATGCACGCACGCACGCACGTACACACACACACACACACACACACACGCACACACACCATGCCCTTTATTAACCCAGTCTGTGCCCTTTGCTACCATTCATCACAGAAAATAGTACAAAAACAAAAATATATTAAGATTTCTTGAACACAAGATAAATTATCCCATTACATCTAAATACGTTTATCTATTCGAAGTGCCCCAGCATTTAGAACTTGTGTGTGTGCTTTCATTTTAACAGGGTTGATTATTCTATAATTGAGAAATTCGGTTTTTGGTAATAGATAATTTGATTATAGATAGAATGCCTTATCTACTAACACAATTATATGTATAGCTGCTACAAGCATCAGCTGTCTCCTGCTTGCTCCTAAGAACAGGGAATCCTATGTGTGTCTACCCAGTGTGTAGTCCTAATGCGTTACTGCTCACCAAATCAAACAAAGAAAATCAATAAATCTTTCATGAAAAGTCTACGATGAGGTATCCCAACAACGATTTGCCCGCAAAAAGGTTTCGGACATCGTTCGTAGCCCTAGTAAATGGGGGCAGTCCTCCAAAAGCAACTTGTATTCAACCTTTGTATTCAAAGTTGTCACATTTCAGATTTTCTGAGAGTTAGGACTTGACGGGTCTTTAGGGCCCTGCAGAAGGCACTGTGAAGAGTCAAACACACTGGGCCCTGAAGACACACTGTGATGACCATGATGGTCGTGCCCTTAAACGCTACAGCAAAGCAGGGATCAGTGAGCCGCCCCTCAAATCTACCAAGACCCCTTTTTCATTCCCTACATGTTATTTGTTTTATCATTAAAGGTTATTTTGCACTTCATCACATTGCGCCGTAGTTCCATTTCAACTGTAACTGGATTGTGTTTATGATTCACATGACTGAGTGGACATGGTGTCTTTTAATTTGAGCCATGTCATCTGAATGTAGATGCATTCGGCGCATACGTCTTCTATTCTGTCAGGGCCCTGAGACTCTTAAAAGTCAAACACATATCTTGCCCCTGGATTGTGCCAATACACGAGAATAAAAAAAAAGTCCCTAGAAATTTTTCACAGCTCACTCCATGGAAGTATTTTGGTTCAAGATTCATCTGTAATTTGCTGAGTCTGCTAGGAGAGATTTGTCCTTAGCTTCATCCCCATTGCCCACACACCTCCACCGCGGCCCTCATGATCAATTCAAGTATAGTATCTGGAAAATAGTTATTTAGGGCATAGGCTTCTGTTGTTATTGTCCTGTGTCATGTTACATAGCATTTTATGTATTTCAAAATAGGGCACTTTAGAGCCTTTTGGTTATTAACACAGAGCACGCAGTATCTCACAGTACCTGTATACCTGTAAACCTGTATACGAGCGATAAGTTTGGACCCGGCTTTGCTGCGAAAAGCACCACGCACCAGTCAACCCTGAAACTGTTTCTTGTACAGATAGTCCGAGTACTGCAGCTCCGGCGTGATGAGCTTCTGGCACTTCGCTCTGGCCGGGCCCTCCAGGCTGGCCTTCAGATTGTAGCCCTGGATGACCGCCTTGCCGTACTGGAAGGGCTTCAGGCCGGCGTCCGCCACGCGCTCCGGGTTCACCGGCCCGCCCTCCTGCAGGCACTGCGCCCGCAGCTCGTCCCGCCGCCGCCGCAGCCGGCCCACCTCCCGCGCCATCTCCTCCCGGCCCACCTCCGCGTCCACCCGCCGCCAGAAGGTGGCGTTGAAGTGGACGTAGAGCCGCCAGTCCAGCGCGTTCCACTGGGCGATCTTGTGCGCCAGGCGCGGCGTCGGCGGCCGGCGCTCCCGCTCGCTGCGGCTGTTGAGCCTGAAGGACGCCACGTCGTCGGGCGACCAGCAGAGCGCGCGCCTCAGCAGCACCAGGGACTCGTCGAAGTACTCCGAGATGAGCACCAGGTGGAAGTCCCGCTCCACGGCCACCACGGCGGCCCGCGCCCGCTCCTCCAGGTCGGTGGAGTTGTGGGAGACCTCGGGGTCGAGGCCCAGGTCGAAGGCCAGGTTGTTGTGGGCGTACTGGTTGTTGACCGTGGAGGGCCTGTAGCTCAGCCGGCCGCGGTCCAGGAAGTCCTCCAGGTCAGTGGAGCCGTGGAAGGCCTGGATGCTGTTGTAGTAGACGAAGGCCGACTCGAACATTGCCACCGGGTGCCGCATGATGGAGAAGTAGAAGGTGTCGGCGGGCATCAGCTTCGCCAGCTGCGGGAGGTGACAGAAACGGACGTAGGTGAGATTGTTCTGGAGTGTTTTTCATAGTGGTGAGCATGCATACAGCGTAGTGGAACATACTGCTTTAGAAGACATGTAGAAATATGCAACTTGGAGAAATGGTATCTATCGTCCATCTATGATCTCCTTGAAAAATCCATGATTTCTTAAGAGTAGCGGTAAAGGGTGTGTTGTTTGTTTCAAAACCACATAAAAATATGTTTTTGTTATGCTGGCACATAGCCAGAGATGTTTTATACTAGCAAAGGTTAACCTAGCAATTGCTTGACACTTGTTCTGATTACTTTCTTACTGTATCAACAGCAATGTGAAATGTTTCACCTTCCTCCGACAAATGTACTTTTTGTAAGTCGCTTTGGATAAAAGCGTCTGCTAAATGCCCTCAATGTAAATGTTATTTTTCAACACAGCTCACCTCGGGTTTGTTGAACCTCAGGTGGTTGCAGATGATGTGGTAATCCTTCACGCTGGCCGTGCGGACACCTTCGACGTAGGAGGCCTCAAACGGGTGAGGGTAAATGAACTGGCTGTACTTCTTCACCGGGAGGCCAAAGGTCAAGTTCCGCGTGTCGCCGTAGCGATAAAGGATGTTGACGATGCTGCTGCTGGCCGTCTTGTGCGTCTTCAGGAACACGATGTGGTTCCTGGGCTGACAGACCCTGTTGGCGGCTGATGGGATGAGAAGGCTGGAATCTGTGGGCAGGGCTTCTTCACTGGGCGTCCCTTGTTGCTTGTCACCAGCATGGAAACTCTCTGTCTGGGAATTGAAAAAAAACAAACCAAAATGTCTCTCAACTCGCTGCTTTTCAGTTGATCAGCTCAAAGGCAATGAATTTTAGTCGTATGCTGTTCTCTTACTGGTGCAAGGTTTTTCAAGGTAAATCCCCCACTCCCCGTGCCATTGCTGGAGGGGAAGAAACACAGATAGTCAGTATCATATGAGCTGACACGTTCAATTACCTGAGACCCCGATTTTGACAACGTTGACAAAATTTGTCACTGCCAGTTGGCCCGGACAGACTGTCAACCTGACGTTAAATGGACGATATTGACGATATTGATATTGAATTGACAATATTTCCTTTATGGTTTCTCGATTATGCACGTTGATTATACCTGCTCTCTTGCAGATCGAGCAACACCTCGATGTACTGAAAGGCCAGACAGAACACTGTCAAAGCCATCACGGCCACCCACAGGTTTCGATGGTGGCACCGCCGCAATCTCTGCCAGCACCTGCAGAGGGCAGTCAAAGCACATACTTGAATGCAACCGACAAGGTGTGTTGTCCTTTTTGTAGTTTTTTTTTTTTACCGTTATTGAACCAGGCAAGTTAATTGAGAACAGGCTCTCTTTCTGACAATAAGTTCCACAACACAGCCACAACACAATTATAATATACATAACACGCCATCAGCTGTAGCAGGTTGCAATACAGATTGCAATACAGTCTATACTCAGGTCTTCTATTGCACTCCTCTGTCCCCTGTACTGCTGGTCAATCTCCTAAGGGGGATTAATAAAGGAATATCTAATCTTATCTTATCTTAGCATCATTTCTGTTTCAAGTTTAGGTTACACTTACTCTTACGAACATCATAATAAATGTCACTTTTTCATTTAGTTTTTTTGAGTTTTAAATAGCAATCAAAAACATGTGTTCATTATCCAATAAAAAGTTAATGACATTCAACCCTGTTGTGATATTGCCATGGATTCCTGTGCGATTGTGTGCATGTGTGATGTGTGTGTGAGTCAGAGTAGATAAGTTGTGGAAAGCATAGTGTGGCATGTGTGTGGATGAAGGCTGGTTTAAGCCGAAGTCCTTCTAGGTAAGTCCTCTCACTCGCGGCCATATTGGCAACGCCTTTTGGGCAGCTATTTGGTCTTAGCAAGACCAGGGCCCTATGTAAATGTATAGAGGGAGAGCTGTATCTCCATTTCCCGAGGTCTAAGGGGCATAAAAAACACATGTTTGAAATCACGATGAAAAACAGACTAAAATCACTGAAAGGGTTTGGTAGTTTTGTATCGAATTAACATTTTTAAAGCACTTTTTCTTACAGGTAATGATGACTGCGCATGCACAATGCTTCACAACACTGTTTTCATCTACGGCATAACAACACCGGCACTAACAGCAAGACGTCATCGCTCACGGTCAGCTATCGCAGATCATGCCGCAATTTTGGATAAAGCAAGAGATCATAAACTTAACTTTAACCTTGCCTGTATCTGATTTGGTATTGACGGCTTAAGGGCCATGTCTGTTTGGATAAATAAAGATGAGTGAAAATAACTTCCAAAAAGCATGACCACGTATGATTGGAGCAATGGCACCGGAAGAGGCGGGACAAGTGCAAACAACTGCCATCTTGGCGTCACAAAGTTTCCCCATGCATTTCAATGGGAGTGATGTGTCTCCTCCTTCCATAGTGTCTCTGTTTAAGCAGCCTCACCTGGCCTGAGACTGATTGAGGGGCTGGGCGGGGCTACACACCTGTTATGCGTTCAGCGATCAATGTACACAGGTCCAACCGGCCGTCAGCCACAGGCCCTCAGGGACATCATCTGCATGGCTACGTGGAGCCCCAGCTCATGTGTCATCGTCCATCAGACTCTATTGCTTTACAGCATCACCACCCTGTGTCCTTGTACTGGACAGTAGAAGCAGCCCGGTACGCTACAACAACTCCTGCTCGTTGCTTGCGCCATTTGTTTACCTGTTGCCCGGTCGCCCTGACCGGAGCGGAAGAAGGTTATCACAACTATTGCGTACTTCCGGTCAAAAAAACGGAAGTTGTGTGCGAGGTCTATAGAAGCCACCAATGTGGTCCATGTAGCAAGGACATTGCTACACATATGTTGGGGGGCGGCAGTAGCTCAGTGGATAGAGCAGGTGGACAGAGCGGGTCGTCCACTAACCATAGGGTCGGCGGTTCGATCCCCTCAATCCCCCCCCTCCTCCAACTGTCCACATGTCAAACCCCACAAATGTACCGATTGTAAGTCGCTTTGGACAAAAGCGTCTGCTAAATGCCCCTTAATGTTTGTTGTGATATCATGCTTTTATCAAAAGAAAAGCATGTACTATAATAGATTATGAATGACAGACCGACATAACCTTCAATGGGGCACAATCAACAACCTAACATGACAATACTGTACAATTCACACACCCACATCACGTAACATAAAATGGCTTGTTTAGTGTTATATTGACAATCAAGGTGAAAGAGTTTGAGGGCACAAGATGCAGACAACAAAGTGTAACACTATTCCAACCTGCTTCAAGGTGTAACAAGATATCAAAGCGGCAGCTAATGGATTTTCCATCATTTGTGCCGGTCTCTATCAAGTCTACCGCTACCTTCCAGACATTTTAACAAATCAAGAATAACACTTGTTTTACCTTTGGAAATATGGGCTGGAATAGGGGTCAGTTATTAATCAATAATAATAATGATCAATGAATGAATAATTATGATGAATACTAACACTGAGAATCATTGTCACCCTCACCCTCACCATCACCCCCACCACCAAATAATACTACACCACGAGATGTAGACCAAACATTCAGACATAAGTCAGTCTATGTGACATGCAAGGCCAACTAAAGGTGGGATAAGAGGTAGTTAGGAACACCTCTGGTAGAGTGACTTAGACCCTGCACAATGTCACCTGCTCTGGAGTGTAGTAACGTACGGGCTGCATTTATCTCTGCCCTTCCAGACACCTGGCCTGTTTACGCACCGGGGGTGTTCCTGTTGTTTACATTTCTCTGAGGATAGCCTTGGATGACCCTGACACTGGATAATAAATTACACTGGATGACACAACTATACTCTTTCGTGAACAACATTGAACAGTGTTGTGACCGCTCATTTTACAAAGCAGCGTTTTTGTTGTGGGCATTTAACCGCGTCCGTAAACTTTCCTGACGATCCACAACAACGACTCTCGTCTCTCTGTGGTTTTACTGCAGGCCAGGTGTGAGCATGTCTTCTCCGCTCAGCCCCCCTCTCAACCCATAAATCATAGAGGGGGGGGGGGGGGGGAAGGCTTGTATTGTGTGAATTTCAAATCAGTGTTTCGGCACGAGGAAACCAGACTACATTTGAGTGAACCTCGTAATCCGATCTGGGTTCAGGGAACAGATACTGGGCTGGTTACCCGTTGGCGTCTAAACCTGGCCTGGTGTGGGATTACAAGGTAGAGTGATGAACCGTGGCGTGCAACAACAGGCTGCGTAGGGCCACCAGCATCACCAGGTCGCCATACAGGTTGGGTCATTTATGACCCGTCGTTCACCAAAGATGCACTCACACAGGTCAGCGTCGGAGTGTACATCTAGCGCTTTTAGTTGGAGAAGTGCCATTCACTGCCATTATGCTTGGAAATGTGCAGGGAAACAATATGTGAGACTGAAAACTGTTAGACATTAGTACTCTGTCCTTGATATAATTAAAAACATGATTTATAGTAACTTTGGCTATATGGCTTCGTTGAAAATAAGCCAATGACAAGAGCACGTCTACTTTTTTGTCTACGTTAACCAAAGACAAGGCCATTGATATGTATCTGACCTATCAGAAAGTAATTATACCACATTATACACCGAGGGGAAAGTAAAGAAAAGTAAAGAAAGCTCAGCAAATAAACTGTTTGTCCGCATCGTGTGCATATTTGCTGTTCAACTGTTGATCTGTTGAATCATCAGAGGCAAGGAAGGAGGTTCAGTCTGTAGCGCTGGAAAGAAGCCTTTAAGCAATGTCGTATCTATTGTTCCACACATCAATAATATATTACTTCAAAAAAAAAGAAAAATATATACATGTATATGTATTTATTTCCACACTCGGGACTATGAGAAACATGGTGTATTTTGTATAAAAGAAAACTAGTACAAATATAGCGTAGTATTAAACACTGAATAGTTTTTTTCTTAAATCGGTTTGTTTCTTCTAAAAACAAAAATAGCGGTCTACTTACGAAGCGCATGAGATGAACGACGTTAAATCGGAGGGCGATTTCTTCAAAACCGGATTACTTGGTGAGTGTGGCATCTCGTCTGTCTCGGGCTGTCCTCCAACCGCGCCGTCCCCATCCAAACTCCGATCTACAGAACGCCCCCCCCCCCTCTCTCTCTCTCTCTCTCCCTCTCCGATGAGACAGAGGTATGGTAGTGGGCGTGTGTGTGCGCGTGTGTGCGCGTGCATGTGTGTGTGTGTGTGTGCGTGTTTGTGCTAATTTACACATTGCAATTTGTTTTCCGCAAGCCAGCTCAGACTCAGTTGTATCACCATCTTGCAGCCCCGCTTACTTACTCAGAGTGCACTGCTGGCCACGCCTGGGCCCTTTTGCCAGCATCCCTCCAGTGGGAAAACTGGATTGTGTTCAACGTGACTTTAATAGTGGCCCCAAACCAGCACCAAATTAGAGCCACAGTCTGGACCTTGGGTGTTCCCCATGATCTAATTTTGGCCGTTGCCATGATTGCGCACATAGGCGCCAACATAGCGATTACCTAAAGACTCTTACAAGATATCTGTAGTTTGTCCCCCGCACCCCCAGCCCCAGCCCCCCCCCCCCCCCCCACCTCCACACCCCAAGCAGAAAGGCCTTCCTCTGTAGAATGAGAGAAGGGCTGTTTTGTAGTCCTGATAATCCTGTGTCAGTGTGGCTCCCTTGTGGTAATGGAAGCGAGAGGTAATGACATGAAGCTTGTGGGGTGTTCTTTTTTTTTTTTTTTTTATATGCGGGGGCGGCGGGGCGGGGGCACAAAAGCCTGCTTTGTCCAGCTCAACAGAGACGTAAACTGAGCCCATGGCAGTCACCCTGACAGGGGTGAGCGTAGCATTGTGCTAATCAACCCGTCTGACCCTCCTTCCCGTCGCTAAACACACACACACACACACACACACACACACACACACACACACACACACACACACACACACACACACACACACATACACACACAAAACGTACCTTTCATGCCCACAGAAGAGGGAGCTGGCTGAGGTGGGGGTGGTGGTGGGGGCAGAGAGAGCGGGTGGATGGCTCCAGCCTAGGAGCCATCCTAGCCATGGGAGCTAGGTCATTGTCGTCACAGCCCTGATCCCTCTGCTCGAATTGATATCTCTCTGATCAGTGGTGTATACACCCTTATATCAAAGGAACGAAAACAGAAAATGGCTCCTTCCCACTGCAATAAGACTTTACAACTTTTACTGGATTCAATCAACCCGTCACTACTCTATTGTATTTTTACAATTCTATATCGTATTTCTACAATACTGCATTTTTTTTTATTGTATTTTTGGGGGGTATTTTATTTTATTTATATTTTTTGCATTGTATGTATATTTCTATGTACCCTAGCTGCTATGGCAACCCAATTTCCCTTAGGGGATTAATAAAGTCTTATCTACTTATCTTATACTTGATCTAACATAAGGAAATTGGGTTGGGTTGGGACTCAGGGCCTATACATAAGCAGCTATGTAGGACTCCAATGTAGACTCACTGGCTGGGTGGATGCGAGTGCAGAAATAGGGGGGGAAATATGTTTTACGTCAACTTCTCTACATGCGTGCATACCAACGTACATTTTAACTGCTTTTAATTAATTATGAGTGAATGAATGGGGCCTGAGACTGACTGACTGGAATGTGGGGCATGCATGGGAGAGGATGCACACTTGTTGTACAGTGACCAATTAACCATTGATCAATGTGCTCATGTTAAATCAGCCGTCACCACACACACACACACACGCACGCACACACGCACGCACGCACGCACGCACGCACGCACGCACGCGCGCACACGCACACACGCACACACACACACACACACACACACACACACACACACACACACAGGGAGATCCCCACCCACTAGTACCAGCTCAGGTGTCATTAAGTTTAAATAATAATCTAATAATCTAACTAAACCAGTTGCCCACACCATCATCTGGTGTTATGGTACGGAGGAAGGTCCCACAGGTGGTTTAGATGAATTATTAAGCCGGCTGTCACTCCAAACCCCAGCTCACCCAGTGCTGCCACACATTTCTTAGTTATTGGTTTTTGTGTCACTCTGAGAGATGACACAGCCGATAACCCATTCCTGAAAACACCAACACGTTTGACACCATTCGCAAAAAGTCAAAGATACATCCTGGAGTGTCACCGGACCCAATGACCCCTGGTGTGTGAGAGGTCGTTCCTCATCCATCCATCCATCCATCCTCAGCGATGGTTAGAGATGTTGTATACTAGCAATGGTTAATCTAGCAATTGAACTGCTTGAAACTTGTTCTGGTGACTTTCTTACTGTATTAGCAGCGATGAAATGTTTCACCTTCTCATGACAAATGTGCTCTTTGTAAGTCGCTTTGGATAAAAGTGTCTGCTAAATATTATAAATGTTATATAAATTATCCTCAGTGGGTACAAATGTACAAAACAAGATGAATGGAGATGAGTTATTTCATTTTTGAAGATGGAATGTGGAATCTATATCTCAATCATTTAATGATCAACCCTACTTTTGAGGTTCTGAGTAGACATAACAATCTAGTATGCTCTGAAATTAGATTTCAAAGTAGGCTACCTAGAAAATGAACACTGTACAACACTTAAGCATGAACGATTAGTTAGCAAGTATGTAATGAGAATGTCCTCATGAGTAAACTAGCAGCAACACAAACGGTTTTGGGTCCGCAACTCTCCATCTGATCTATCTCTCCTTCCGTGTGTGTGTGTGTGTGTGTGTGTGTGTGTGTGTGTGTGTGTGTGTGTGTGTGTGTGTGTGTGTGTGTGTGTATGTGTGTGTGTGTTTGTGTGTGTGTGTGTGTGTGTGTGTGTGTGTGGGTGTGGGTGTGTGTGGGTGTGTGTGTGTGTGTGTGTGTGTGTGTGTGTGTGTGTGTGTGGGTGTGTGTGTGTATGTGTGTGTGTGTGTGGGGGGGGGGGGGGGGGGGTGCGTTCCCCTAGTCTTTGTTTATGTTCTCCCGGGCCTCGTAACCACAGCCCAGGGGTGACAGCCGGGACGCCGGCCATGGTCATGAATTGTAGGCAGGGTCCCCGAAAAGGAGGATTTCGCAGACGCTCCATTTTGATTCCGTCTCTCCTGTCAAAAGCCTCACAGGAATGCACATTAATTATAGCATCCTCTTACCCTGGCTGGGCCACTGAGAACGAGAGAGGAAAAGAGACTGAAGTGAAGCTCTGCTCATATGACGGGAATAGCTTCCATGCTGTCCAATGTGGATCACTCATTTCAAGGGCAAGTGATTGCAGAGAGGAAGGCTGTGAAGTGAGTGTGCCTCTTAAGACTTTTTTTTTCCGCAGTCCTTTCCACTTTTTTCTTTGTTCTATTTACCCAGGTGTGCGCTGTAAAATCAATTTAGCATGCGGTATACCAACGGACAGTCACATCAGTGGGAAAAAAGACGTGGTGTGTGTTGTGAATTTGAATTATATGCAGTCTGTGTAACATTTTGTTCACTCAGAAATGTGTTTGATATCTCGTTTCGTTCTTCTCATCTCATCCATCTCAGCCATCATTTAGCAGACCTTGTCAAATTCAGATGCAGATCATTAAGCAGGGGTTAGACAGTGAATTCAGATACAAGTCATTAAGGGGCTGGTAGGGGTTAGACAGTGAATTCAGGTACAAGTCATTAAGGAGCTGGTAGGGGTTAGACAGTTAATTCAGATACAGGTCATTAAGGAGTGGGTAGGGGTTGGATATTTAATTCAGATACAAGTCACTAAGGAGCTGGTAGCGACCAGTGGTTAGACCAGTGGTTCCCAACCTGATGGTGGCTCTGGTATTTATGGCACCAATTCATCAACAACAAAAAAGGTCTCAAGTATTTATTAGTAAGGGCCTACTGCTCCTGGGCAAAAAAGGGAGCCCAAAAGTCGCTTTGGATAAAAGCGTCTGCTAAATGCCCTAAATATAAATGTAAATGTAAAAGAAAGGCAGACAGAAGGTGTACATGTATATGTATGCTGTGCTGCATTGAGAGTAACCCAGGGTTCCGAATGATTCCGATCAAAGACACATTGTTAGGGTTTCAGGGTTGTGGAGACCCAAATGCAGAGCACAGACAAACTGAGTAGTGAGAAGTGAACAGAGTTTTAATGGTATCAGAACAGAGTAATGACGGATGGTTCCGGGTGGATGAAGGTAAAGGATGCACCAAGGGCAGGTAGCAGGTGAGACAGGGAGTGGAGGAGTGGTAGGCAGGTTGCAGGTAATTCAGGAGTGGCAGGTTGGCAGCTGGTACTGGAAACACAGGGAAAATGTAAAGAGGAACACGACATAGCAGCTCAGAGCTTTACAGGAGATAACGACAGCGAGGAAGAGAAACCAGAGTCTGAGAGTGTATCCACCACTAGGATTGACGGACAATCAGACAAGTCTGGAAGGAGAGCTGAAGTATATGTATTGTAGGGGTTGATTGGTTGATGAAGACGCCAGTTGCCAGGTGCGCCAGCTGCCAAACTCCCTTGGTCGCTCGGTTCATCTACTAGATACCTGCACAGCCTGGCACCAGTGTATCTCTCTGAACTCATCCACATCCACACACCTTTACGCCCTCTCCCATCCTCTTCTGCCATCCAGCTCTCAGCTCCATCTGCCAACCTATCCACCGTGGGGTCAAGAGCTTTTAGCCGACCTGCTCCCCGCCTATGGAACTCTCTCCCACCAGAAACTCACACTTCTGACTCTGTCTCCATCTTTAAATCACGCCTAAAAACACACTTATTATGAGTGGCATACTCTGTCACACACTGACAAAGTATGCCACTATTACTTGTTACTTGTTTTTTTTTTTAACTTGTCTGTAAGGTGTCCTTGAGTGCTTTGAAAGGCACCTTTAAATAAAATGCATTGGTATTATTATTATTATTATTATTATTATTATTATTATTAGGGATGTCCGATATTGACTTTTTGCCGATATCCAATAGCCGATATTGTCCAAATTCTTAATTTCCGATTCCGATATCAACCGATATGGTATACCGATATATACAGGCGTTTTTATTTTCGCCCAGACTAATTTTAGGTCCCATATCTCCTGTTGTGGAATTAACACATCATCTACTTTTATTGTGATGCCTCACTAGATTGCATTTCACAAATTAACACTGTCTATAAAAAATAAGGACACTATTTCAACTTATGGAAAAGTGCCATATTTGTGCACAAGCACATTATCAGTGGTAAAACCGATAACGATATGAACCGATATTACAAAAATAGGCTAATATCGGCCGATATTATCGGTTGGCCGATATTATCGGACATCACTAATTATTATTATTATTATTATTATTATTATTATTATTATTATTATTATTATTATTATTGTTGTTATTATTATATGTCTCATATTTCAGCACAGCGCCTGCTTTCTCAGGCACTGTGCTGAGAGAGAGAGAGAAAGAAAGACAGGAGCCAGATTAAAGATATAACCTTCATCACCTATCTTACCACAGATACATTGAGAGGCATTTGTCATTTTCCCTTCAGAAACATGTATCACTAGTGCTGCTACATTGTACAGATCCTCCAATGAGATGCATTTGTAACCATCAAAATCTAGAATAATCTAAAATGGACCATTTTGCCAAATTGCCAGGAACATAAAGGAAACGAAGAAAATGGAGGACAGATTGTCCAAGAGAGAGCCCATATTTTGTTGCAAACATGTTACTTGAGTAACATGCGATACATGGTAATGAGATACAGTAGATTTGTTGTCTTGAATCTTTGAGACAACAGTATGTGCTTTCCGAGTTCATGAGTATGGAGTGTAGACTTTGCTCGAGCTTGTTGATGCTAAACAGTTGTTGATAAATAATTACTTCAAGTTAAATTTTAACCGATGCAGTTTTTATGATGATCAAAGTTGTGTAACTGTATCTTAATACATAGTGTAATCTGATTTGTAGACCGATAAAACATAGACCTCTAAATGAGTAGAAAAATGTGTGTAAATGCGTACATAGATATTATTGGCTGAAAAGTTGTTTTCTCCAAGAGCAGGGAATACAGACAAAGCATCAGCTACAACTCAGGTGGGACTCTCAATTGGCTGTCTTTAGGCAGTATTGATCGTACAGAGGAAAACATGACCATACAAGATTTTTTTTACATCTGACAATTCTGCAGCCACAACCACTCTTAGAAATGCTTAATGCTTAATGCTTCACTGGGGGCTACCACCCACTTGTGGTCTGTAGCTTGTATAGCTACTGAGGAACACAGACTAATCCCTGCACACATTCGTCCCACAAAACCGCAGTTCAATTTCATGTTGGCTTCACCATGTAGGCCTTGCATTAGGCCTACTGGCTTGTCCTGTGCACAAACTTGCGTATGTGAAGGCTGGCATCTAATTTTAAAAGACCGCCCTGTTAGGTAGGGTCAGAGGTAGTTCCCCGCCTTCATGAGGACAGGTGAGGGCACCTAGTGCCTCTTTGTCTGAGGCCTGGTTGTGGGGCAGGATTGCTGTGTCCTGCAGGTAAGGGAGAGTGAAGGAGAAAGATGTTATATTGCCTTATTAGAAATCTAATGAGATTTTTTGTATAATTAGTGGTGATGTGACTGTTCTGAGTGATCCAGACTGAGCATGCTCTGTAGCCCTGTGCTGAAGAGGTATGTCTCAGTGAACTTTGGGGTTTCATTCAACTTTAGACATATCACTAATATGATTAATCTCTTCAGGCAAAGACTCAGCTCTTCCCTCTCCCCTTTTAAGCCAGAGTAGTCTTTCAACTGTTGCATTGCTTTTAAGCAGAGCCCCACATGAACAAGGTAACTAAAACCAGTATGGTAATGTAGGAGGGTCATGCCCTCTGAGGTATGTTGTCAGCTGATGAGACTGACTTTTGTTGTGTTTTTCTTTCCCCTTATTGCAAATTTAAGGCCAGACTGCTGCTTTGCCTGAGCTAGTTCGCCAAGGCTGTTGGCGAATGTGTTTACAGACTGTACAACTTAAATAGTTTATAGATGGTTCAATCTTGTCTCTTTATTTATTCATTTCATTTCATTTCATTTAATTTCATTTCATTATATTCTGTACTGTTTCTTTAAAAATCTTGCACTAAAATTAGTTTATTTAAACCATGTTATTTATATACTAGTTGTTTAGTATTGTGGAATAAAATAATGTGGATTATGGGTTCTCCTTTCTTCATCAGTCCTGTCCGGTATGGCGTCCCACTAAAAGATTTGGAGGGGGTACGCCGTACCGGAAAGAAAAACACACTGCCTCTTAAAGAAATTGCACTTTCAGCATGACAACACACCTTGCTTGATGAGGACAGCTAGGCTTACCTCAAGCCTCTTTGGAATTTATTTGAAGTGTTTTACTTTAACTTTCACTTTTCTTTTCTGTTCCACTGTTCTGTGTCCAATGTCCAAAATGAAAACTCAAGATAGTTTTCAACTGTTATTAAAAACGTTATTAAAATGACTGTTGTGGAAATGATTTATTTCTAATCAAAAACTGATACAGGGGGATGAAAGAGTGATATACTAGTGTGATAAAAAGTACTAGAGTGAGAAGTCCTATAGTGAATGTGAATGAACTATGGGTCACTAGAGAAGAAATAAACACTTCTTTCACTCCTGCATACCAGTGACCATTTTGGGGCCTATCTTCTCTCCCTAGCGGTGCTTCCTCCTGACGAGCACATTGTGCGCTTGCCAAAGATCAGACGCATGCAAACATGACAGCAACCAATCAAATAATAAAAACCCTTTATAATTTTCTGCATCTACCATATAACGAAGATCATAATTTAATAATACTAATACTTTAATCAGTAGGCGACAATTGCTGTAAAACATATTATCTACATATTGCTATAATATATGCGTATGTAACTGACGTCAACTTGGAGCTCTGAAATAACACCCGCATTTCCATCCTGTAATCCAAGTAGGACAACCATGCAATTATTTTTTTCCTAATTCCGAATTGTGTTGAACGCGGCAAAAATCTACTCTCTAGTGACGTCACATGGGAGTGTGTGCCCAGATGTATGAAGGATAGATCAGCCTAACAGCTGGCAGTCCAATAGAAAGACTGGAAGGCTCAGTACTTATTAATCATCGACAAATCAATATTAATGTTTTGTTAAGGATAAATTCATTACTAACTAAAGGAAATTGACTCATTGCTGGCAATCATTATAGAGTGGCACCAGAAACACCTTCGCCATTCACATTAATGTTGGAGGACCGTCTGTGTCTTCTCTTTGCACCTTCCATTACATCACATTTGTTTCAACTTCATTTATTTTTGTGCAATACCTCACTCTTTCGGTATCCTGTCATTATGGTCTCCTTCTCTGCAGTGCGGTTCTCTCTCCAGCACACTGTACACCTCTCGAGCCGCGTCCCCACTGAGTTGCACAAGATCTCTATGCAATTTGCAGCGCCTGTGACCCCTTTTCACCATTTCATCATAGGATGAACACACCCTTGTGGATAAAAGGAGCAGGACCATAGTTAATTAACTACATAATGCCTCTATTTAAAGCAAGTCCTGTTGTACTAGTGCGGGTACGCACTAGTACAACAGGACGTGCCTACTACATGACACGCACAGTCTGCAGAGCCGCCCTGCGCCCAACGGGATGTTGGCGTTATTCCCGCTGTCACGTCGTCCTCTTCAGCCTCCCAGTGGTGGCCGGTGGCGCTGTTTCTGCCTTCGCCTACACACCAGACAACAATGTACCAGTCTTTATCAGTCTGCAATATATAAATACCGGTTTGCCAATCACTCCTCTCCATATCGTTGCCTTCCCATCGTGATAACCAACTGATAACCAAACTGTGAGTTTATCAGCATGGGGGGGTCAGCACTTGCTGAAACATGAAAACATGATAGCCTACATACATGTTGAAAGCTATCGGCAATATAGCACTGAAATGTAGCTCAAAACACACAAACAATACTGTATTGACAATGACAAAAGAATGCATCATCAAAGATGGCACATTTTTACGTTTGCAAAAGAAGACTAGCACAGTGTTGTGAAAATTGGGAAACCTGGTCACAACCCTAAGGTACAAGTGATAAACAACACATTACCTCTGCTCTGAACCGACTTCCAGAGTCTATGAATGTTCTCATTCATCCAGGTCATGTTTAATCCAGCCAACAATTAAATCGAACGCAACTGGACTTAGATTTGTCTGTGAAGACGTTTCGCCTCTTATCCAAGCGGCTTCATCAGTTCGTAACGCATCAGTCTGACTAGTCCTCACTAGTCTGACAAACAGTGGAGTTAGACCCAGGTATTTAACCTCAATGGAAGTGTCCACCCACCAATCTCCTAAAACAATAGATCATTAGTGTAGCTTCACCTGACCATTGTTTGGGGTCTGTGAGTCATCTTGGTGGATGATGGTCATTAGGGGTGGGTGGGGCCACTGGAGAACAACCGTCGTTAGGTATGATGTGCAGTTACCTCACTCTTTCGGTATCCTGTCATTATGGTCTCCTTCTCTGCAGTGCGGTTCTCTCTCCAGCACACTGTACACCTCTCGAGCCGCGTCCCCACTAAGTTGCACAAGATCTCTATGCAATTTGCAGCGCCTGTGACCCCTTTTCACCATTTCATCATAGGATGAACACACCCTTGTGGATAAAAGGAGCAGGACCATAGTTAATTAACTACATAATGCCTCTATTTAAAGCAAGTCCTGTTGTACTAGTGCGGGTACGCACTAGTACAACAGGACGTGCCTACTACATGACACGCACAGTCTGCAGAGCCGCCCTGCGCCCAACGGGATGTTGGCGTTATTCCCGCTGTCACGTCGTCCTCTTCAGCCTCCCAGTGGTGGCCGGTGGCGCTGTTTCTGCCTTCGCCTACACACCAGACAACAATGTACCAGTCTTTATCAGTCTGCAATATATAAATACCGGTTTGCCAATCACTCCTCTCCATATCGTTGCCTTCCCATCGTGATAACCAACTGATAACCAAACTGTGAGTTTATCAGCATGGGGGGGTCAGCACTTGCTGAAACATGAAAACATGATAGCCTACATACATGTTGAAAGCTATCGGCAATATAGCACTGAAATGTAGCTCAAAACACACAAACAATACTGTATTGACAATGACAAAAGAATGCATCATCAAAGATGGCACATTTTTACGTTTGCAAAAGAAGACTAGCACAGTGTTGTGAAAATTGGGAAACCTGGTCACAACCCTAAGGTACAAGTGATAAACAACACATTACCTCTGCTCTGAACCGACTTCCAGAGTCTATGAATGTTCTCATTCATCCAGGTCATGTTTAATCCAGCCAACAATTAAATCGAACGCAACTGGACTTAGATTTGTCTGTGAAGACGTTTCGCCTCTTATCCAAGCGGCTTCATCAGTTCGTAACGCATCAGTCTGACTAGTCCTCACTAGTCTGACAAACAGTGGAGTTAGACCCAGGTATTTAACCTCAATGGAAGTGTCCACCCACCAATCTCCTAAAACAATAGATCATTAGTGTAGCTTCACCTGACCATTGTTTGGGGTCTGTGAGTCATCTTGGTGGATGATGGTCATTAGGGGTGGGTGGGGCCACTGGAGAACAACCGTCGTTAGGTATGATGTGCAGTTACCAGTGAACGACAGTCGTTGTGTTCGTTAGAGCCACTTGAGGTTTGTTTTGGGCAGCCTTTGTTGTTCACCCTCCAACGTAGTGATACCCTATGTTTCCGGAGTATCTGAAAAACTCAGGAGAATTTTTAACAAACACCAAATCCCTGTCCATTTCAGACCCATCAATACTCTCATGCAGAAACTGGTACACCCCAAAGACAGTCTACCACACTCACAAAAGAGTAACTTGGTATATGCAGTCCAATGCAGTGAGGAATGTAAGGACTCTTACATTGGTGAAACTAAACAACCTCTAAACAAGCGCATGGTCCAGCACAGAAGGGAAAACTCCTCAGGTCCAGTATCAGAAATCCAAAATCCTGGACAGGGAGGACAGATGGTTTGAAAGAGGGGTAAAAGACGCAATCTATGTCAAAGTGGAAAAGCCATCTCTCAACAGGGGAGGGGGTCTGAGACATCAGTTATCCCCCATCTACAATGCTGCACTTTCAGCCATTCCCAGGAGGGGGAACAACAAAGGCTGCCCAAAAAAAACCTCAAGTGGCTCTAACGAACACAACGACTGTCGTTCACTGGTAACTGCACATCATACCTAACGATGGTTGTTCTCCAGTGGCCCCACCCACCCCTAATGACCATCATCCACCAAGATGACTCACAGACCCCAAACAATGGTCAGGTGAAGCTACACTAATGATCTATTGTTTTAGGAGATTGGTGGGTGGACACTTCCACTGAGGTTAAATACCTGGGTCTAACTCCACTGTCTGTCAGACTAGTGCGGACTAGTCAGACTGATGCGTTACGAACTGATGAAGCCGCTTGGCATAAGAGGCGAAACGTCTTCACAGACAAATCCGACAAGTCCAGTTGCCTTCGATTTAATTGTTGGCCGGACTTCCAGAGGAGGAAGTTGGAGAGACCTCAAATCGTTGGTGATGTGAATCTTCAACAGAAATACATTCAGTCGACTTCCATTGGGCACTCCATTGGGAGGAAGGGGGGCTGTGGGATACCATGGCACTTCTTAGCTTTTACAAGTAAAGGCCTACAAATTACACAATGTTTTTTTTTGTGGTGGGGCTTTGACTCAAAAAAGTCAAAAAAGTAAACTGTTTGTTTGATATCCCCTTTGTGTAATGCACTGGCACTATCCAATTAATCAATCAATCAATCAATCAATCAATCAATCATTTTCTTTATTAGACCACATTCTACAATCCTCACTCACCAAGCAACCCAGTTTCACCCTCTCTATTGACAACTCCTCAGTTTCCCCCTCCCCTGAGGTTAAGAGTGTCGTCCTCGACATCATTCCATACCCATATCAACAACACCATCCGGTCCGCCTACTTTCACCTCCGAAATATCAAACGCCTCCGCCCGTCACTCACTCCCAACAGCGCCGCTATTCTGGTCCACTCTCTAGTCACCTCACGCCTGGATTACTGTAACTCCCTTCTGTTTGGTCTCCTCCCCCACAAACTCCTCCATAAACTCCAACTAGTCCAAAACGCTGCTGCCCATATTATCACCAAAATCCCTGCCATCTGTCACGTCACCCCCGTCCTACACCAACTTCACTGGCTCCCTATCAAACACCATATTGAGTACAAGATCCTCCTCAATACATTCAATGCCATTCACAACCTTGCCCCCCCCATATCTGTCTGATCTCATCCAAATCTATACTCCCACCCGGTCACTCAGATCCGCCTCCTCCATCAACCTACACGTCCCCCCAGCCCGTCTGTCCACCATGGGGTCAAAAGCCTTCAGCCGCTCCGCCCCACGCCTCTGGAACGGCCTTCCCCCGGACATTAGAAATATGGACTCACCTCACACCTTCAAATCCCACCTCAAAACACATTTATTCAGGCAGGCTTACTCACAAATGGACTTGAAATCTGCTGCAAGCTCTGTTCCTTTTTAAATCTGTGTCTTTTTTATTGTTTTATGCTTGTTAGGTGACCTTGAGTGTCCTGAAAGGTGCCATATAAATAAAATGTATTATTATTATTATTATTATTATTATTATTATTATTATTATTATTATTATTATTATTATTATTCTAGGCTGTACACACAATGTCAGGAAAAAATAAATACAAAAAACTTCTGATAATGATCCCTTCAAGAAATGTCCCCAGCAGCTGTCACAGACTCAGGGGCCTGGAGGGCTGAGAGGTCCAGCCGGGAGCCCCAGGTGGGCACTGTCCCGGGTGAGGGGGCGGGGACAGAGCAGGGGCCCTCAGGCTGGATGGCCAGGACACTGGGAGGGGATACAGGACAACCAGATGCGCGGAGCCGCTTTGGTGGATGACCCTGAGACCGGCGACGTGGGCAGGACGGCCCGGGGGAGGGGGGGGCGGTCGTCACAGGCGGAGCGGCTCCGGACCCCAGGCTGACGTCAGTGGGATCGCTCTGGAGCCCCGCGGGGGAAATCGTGGTACGCGTAGCGTCGGAAAAAAACGGTACGGTATTTCCGTCTCATGTGCACCCACCCACCCGTGCACCCTGGGTTACCGCGGGTGGGTGACCTCACATGAGGTGCAAATCGTGCTGTTCTGCAGTACTCACTCCCCTTCACAGGCTCTTTCTCTATTTGGATTTGCCATGTAAAAGGGTAAAGGGGCATTTAGCAGACGCTTTCGTCCAAAGCGACTTACAATCGGGACATTTGTGGGGTTCGACATGTGGACAGTTGGTGGAGAGGGATCAAGGGGATCGAACCGCCGACCCTACAGTGAGTGGACGACCTGCTCTGTCCACCCACTCCGTCCAGCCATCTAGCCATGTCTCCTCTTTTTCTTTTTTTGGTTTGCAGCCCACTCTTATCCCAGCGGTTTCTTTGGGTCGGTAACTTCTGTGGTTTGCCTTTCTGTGCTCACCGACCCACGCCTGTGGATCGGATTTTCTTTTTAGTCTAAACTATGTTTCACACACACACACACACACACACACACACACACACACACACACACACACACACACACTGAAAAAAAAAACGCATGGAGCCGTGGCTAAGCTATGCCAGCAGCCGTGGCTGTTCCTCTCTCGCCACAAATAGTGTTTCCACTCATTCATTACTGGGATCAGTTACAGATGACTTAGCTCCAGTTGTTTTTCTGCGTCTTCTCCTTTGACAGATTGCTGCACGTGTCCACTGGAATGTCTGGGCCGCAAACACACATGGGCAGACACACACACACGCACACACACACACACACGGACATGCACACACACAAACACACACACACACACACACATGCATGCACACACACACACACACACACACACACAGACACACACACACACACACACACACACTCTTAAACACTTAGAGACACACTCATATACACAGGCATAAAATCCATTATCTCACCACACAAACACACGGTTGAATATTTCCAGGTCTTTAAAACCAGACACAGTAATCAAGTGGAATCGTAAAGTGTTCAATAAAAGTCTAAAATAGCATGTATTCCCTGTGGAGGGTCAGATTTAGATTGTGCTACTAATGTTTAATGACCAGAATCTGTATCAGCAGACCTCTTTTAGGCATTAAGATGAGTTAGGACAATCGGTTATGAATTGGTTATTGCCAAAATGCATAAGATTCCAGGTTCGCATTTAACTAACACACTGTGAAATACTCAGCGTCATTGATGATTCACACACTTGATTGATTTAATTGACCAAATTATTTGACAACGTAAAATAGTCTCTGTGCATAGAGGACACTCAACACAACTCAACAGTTAGGACCCCCCCTCCCCCAGGGTGATAAGTGTTGTGTATAATAACATAAGAAATTAGATCTATCAGGCTCATGTCTTGAGACCACCTTGTCTAATAGAAATTTCTCATTACATTTACTCCCTTTTGATCATAATCAACACAGTATGCACCAACATAGCAAAAAAAAATATCACACTGATCTGTAAAATGCAAATAAACATAAACAAAATATCTTGTAAAACAAACACGGAGTACGGATTATCAAATTAATCATTTCACCCGGTTTTTCCGATACATCATCATACATCACCGGTGGAAGCAGGGCATCCGGTCATCATCACCGGGGTCTGTTGGAGGTGAGGGTTGATATTGGGCCATTTGTTGAGACACTCCTGCCTCCTTGGCCTTAACCGTCGAAGGTAAAGGGGGCTTTTAGCAGACGCCTTTGTCCAAAGAAACTTACAATCAGTACATTTGTGGGGTTCGACATGTGAACAGTTGGAGGAGGGGGATCAAGGGGATTGAACCACCGACCCTACGGTTAGTGGACGACCCACTCTGTGCACCCGCTCTACCCACTGAGCTACTGCCGCCCACTTTGTACCTGTCAGGCCTCGGGTACAAAGTGTGCAGCATCTACACACTGCCAGTAAGGTGCTCACTGCAATAATGGCCATTAACGTTGTCAGGAAAATGGTCTTCCATTTTTAGATGCCAAGTGTCTCTAGTTTAGACAATGCTATCTGTATCAAACCATACTCGTTGGGATTCATGACCATCAAAGGGCAAAATGGCATCGCTTGTTGAGGAATCAGTATAAAAGTGAACAGTTGGGTTAATACCACCTAGTACACAAAGGTAAAGGGGCATTGAGCAGACACTTTTGTCCAAAGCGTCTTACAATCAGTACATTTGTGGGGTTTGACATGCGGACAGTTGGAGGAGGAGGGGGGATCGAGGGGATCGAACCGCCGACCCTACGGTTAGTGGACGACCCGCTCTATCCACCCGCTCAACCTACTGAGCTACTGCCGCCCCCAAGCTGACACGCCTGATACACGTCCGTACCAGGGATGCTGTTGACGGACAGCGCGGACAGGGGACGGCCCTGGGAGCCCGTGGAATGTGTAACAGCGGGTGAGGAGGTTCAGGCCCCTACTCTGGAGACCGTTTGGGACAGAACGGTACCGTCTGCTGCTGCAGTATGATTAATAACGGTGACCCGGGAAGTTTCCCCCCAATCCTCGCCAAGTCCATGTCACGTATTTTTGTCACCGGAAGAATGGTACCGGAGACCCCTCGCATGGTACGATGACTCCCGGCTGTTGAAAACAGGAGTCGAGCGCTCCTTGTTGCTGTCTTCATCTCCGCTCTGTCCGGTCAATGGTGAATCCGGGCGGTGGTCTTCCCCTTCCCACGGCCCTCGCTCACTGTGTGTCAGTCGGATACGGCGGCACCCCCTTTGCTCTGGTAACTGCCCCGATGTCCTTTCTCACCGCACTGGTATCATTCATCATCAGCGCGGGTGTGGCGCCCCCCCCCCCCCCCCCTTATCTTGCCATCGACGGTCGCATCCATCGTCCCCTCCTCCTCTGCCTCCACCCCCTTCCCCTCTGTTATCGGAACATGGAGAGCGTGGCGTGATGCCATCTCTCTCCTGTCCTTCGCTCCTACTCTTGCTGTTCAGCGTGTTCCTCTCAACGTGACGCGCTCCCGTGTCATCCGTCTGGAGCTTCGCCGCCCCCCAGCCCCCGGCCGGTCGCTTCTTGATGTGGTCCGCTGTGGTGGGCTTATCCCCTTCAGGAGCGCATGGCGAGGATGTGATTCCCACCGGGGGGGGGGGGACGGTGGCTCCATTGACTACCTGGTTCCACCTCTACGTGCCGCGGGAAGTGCATGTGCAGCGTCAGCTCGCTGCGTCGCAGCACCCCGTGGTACTCTACTGTGTCGATGATCTCAGCGCTAGGTTCTCGTCCAGCCATTGCGGCGGCGATCTCCACGAATGACGCGCCCGCATGATGCGTGAGGCGTCTCATGGGAACTCATGGGTGGTTGGCTGGAACTCTCTCGGCAGAATTCCACCAAGTCCACACTCCTCTGACCCTTTATGTGTGTCAGGGTCCATGGTCGGTACACCGCGCAAGCCTCGCCATCTGGGGCCGGACGCCTCCATCCTGGTATTTCCTCACCAGTCATTGTGTGTTGTGATTCCAGCGCTGGAGCGGCGAGAGACCCCCGGGTGGTCCGGACTCCTCCGCTCTCTTGTTTGTCGAGGAGGTCACAAGGCCCGGGACGGGGGGTGATCAGTCAGTCGGGTTCCTTCAGGAGGTCCGGTGGGCCCCAGTTGAGGAATCCTGTTTGTGACGCTTGAAGTATGTGGCAGAAACTCGCAGCAGTATTGATGATTCACAAGCTTGATTGATTTAAAATATGTCTGAGCGTAAAATAGGTCTCTGTGCAGAGAGGCACATACAACACAATAATAATTCTACAGGTTAGAGGGTCTGAGCCCTGAATGGTGGCCACTGTCTCGTGTTGCAGCAGAGGGAAAACCTTGAGATCACATCTGCATGACTTCAGATAAGAATACAAGTACTGCTTTCAACCTTGGTTTAAATGTCTGTCAGCTGAGGCCACCCCCCTCCAGAATGATAACATTATGATAATAACTGAGGCCTTATAGGCTTGTGTCTTGAAACCTCCATGTCTAATGCACATTTTCCATTACAAGGCATCAGTAGGTGGTCATTTATGAGGATATAGTGAATTTTAGTAACTGAATGTTTATTTTCCACATTTCCTCAAACATAACTGCACTGCCCAGAAACATTGACAGTCATACAGGCTCCAACTGGCTCAGTAGCCTTTACAGCCTATCTTCCCCCAGCTGCTGTTGGAAAAAAATAGTGATGCTCGCTTTGTTGTGTTATGTGGCTGTGGCTCAAACTGAGCATGACATTGTTGCCAAATAATTCGTTCCTCAAGGACATTGTTTAAGAGGTCCACTTCATATTAAATAATGTTATTATTATTATTATTATTATTATTATTATTATTATTAGTAGTAGTAGTAGTAGTAGTAGTAGTAGTAGTAGTAGTAGTAGTAATAATAATACTAATAATAATAATACTAATAATAATACATACATACATACATACATACACACATAGGTTTTTATTATTATTATTCGGCTACACGTTTGAAAATAAAGTTAAATTGATTTAATGAGTTTTAAATCTTAATATCAGACACTGGGCCAGGCCCACTCGCCAGACAACAATATACAACTGCCAGTATAATAGTTTAACCATGAAAGGAATGACGTACTATCATATGATCAGTGAGCAGCCAGAAGAGCCAGAGGTTTGCGAAAACAAAGCCAGCGATGAGGACGATGCAAAAAGCATGTTGCCAGCTTTTCTTTTATCACTCCTCAGAGGTGATTTTTCAGAAAGGTTATGCATGTGCTGTATCCATGTGTTTTGGGTGACATCAAACCCATTAATGGAAGTCCATTATATTGCCATTATATAGTTCCACCAAAAGCAATAAAAACATGATAGTCTTCAGAGAGGCGAATGACATATTTCGATATGTATGTCAAAGTGTGAAACCACAACAACTGTAGACTTTATCCAGGCTCTCTTGTAGAACGAGAAAGCCTGGAGGAAGATCTCAGATCTAACAATCTTTGCAGGCCAATCGGGTGGAGCTTGAGCCGTGGTTCGAAGGGCGGAACTGGAAGCCTGATGGGTAAATGGCTGCTGCCAGCACAAATCTGATGCAACGGGAAGTGAGGGAGCTAGACCGGCAAAACCAACGCCTTGGGTCAGACTACAACCACATTTACAAATGCTCTCACCAGGACCAAATTACACCAAGTGTGTGTGTGTGTGTGTGTGTGTGTGTGTGTGTGTGTGTGTGTGTGTCCAGTCCACATAATCATGAGAGTGAGGGGGCTGAAACAGGGCATTTTATGAGCATCTTTTCACAATCTGCTCGGTACAGTTCAGAAACTCAAACACAGGAAGTATGTGGATCAATAAATGAAACCATGCTTTGACACAATGGTCCAGTCATGGTCATGTGTGCATACACACATACCTAATGAAATAAACCTCAAATGAATGCATGCAAGGCTATTGGGTAATGAGAATGTAGAAGCCTGAATGTGCCTATTCTCTTTGCCATTAGCTTTGGCTGTTGAAAAACACTGTCAGTATTTTGGTCATAGATAATACAATTGACACATTGCATACAACCACAAGAGGCAAGTTCATACATAAACACACACACACACACACATGCACGCACGCACACACACACACACACACACACACACACACACACACACACACACACACACACACACACACGCGCGCCTGAAAGCTGCTACAGCCATTCTCAAGGTGGTTACATTTAAAAATCACATCAGCAAATTGTAGCCACATGAGTATGCATTTCAAAACCAGGAAAAAAAATTTGTATGTGTGAGTGTGTGTTATATCTGCTTTGACTTCACTGCTTTACCTTCCAATGCAAGTTAGGCCCTTAGCACAATAAAGAGAGCATCACTCTCTCCCGGGGTCACCTCCAAGGATTCCCTGTGATGCATCAACAACACTCTCATATATGTTCAGCTTTGCCGTCTGCAGTCTGCAGTCATGTGTTGATCAAAGCCTGGCACTGTTGCCCACATGTCACAAAAGAACCACTTCAGAAGGGGATTTTGATGTATTTCCACCATGGCCAGTCTT
>JAXIVH010000061.1:661087-728587 GCA_036785325.1 Urophycis tenuis | reverse complement strand
ATACACATTCTCTGACAAGCAGCTGTGGGACACCAGCCCACAAGCAGCTCTTTCAATGAACTCTGACAAGGTGTTGTTCTTTTTTTCCCCCTCCCCCTTTCTCTGTTGCCTTCCGGGAACACTAATAGGCTACATGCAGAGTAATGTGACCAATCGAATCATCTTCGGCCCGGGCCTGGGAGCAGCAGTACGGAGAGGCAAGGCGAAGAGCTCGCACTCGCGGTCCGGCTCACGCACTGTGGAAAGCAGTCCCCGGAGTGTGACAGCCTTTCGGCCGCGGATCTCTGGGAAACCCTCCGGGATTTACCTCCCCTGTCGCTCGTCCGCCCCCGGGAACCAGGAGGCAACCTTTTTCCCCCCCTTGTTCTTCCCTCGGCCCCCCTTCCCTGGCCCCCCTTCTTGCCCGGCCGCCCTCGGATCTCGGAGCGAAAGGCCCAGGTGAGACAGGTCGCGTCCGCCACCTGTAACCTGTAGGTGAGTTGACCAGCCAGACGGGGTGGAAGAGATGCTCAGGTCGAAAACCAAAGGGATTGCTGCAAGGTTCATGTGTGCACGGATGATGATGAGAGAGAGGGAGAGTGAGAGTGAGAGAGAGAGAGTGAGAGCGAGAGAGAGCGAGAGTGAGAGCGAGAATGAGAGTGTGAGAGTGAGAGTGAGAGTGAGAGTGAGAAAGAGAGAGAGAGAGAGAGAGTGAGAGTCAGAGTGAGAGAGAGCGAGAGGGATGGCTATGAACTAAAATGGTGGGCTCCATGTATGTAAGGTAATGTAACACTTGATTGTCTCAGGTGCGTTGACAATACCTTACAGTACATAAAGCCTAGAAAGGCCGACCATGTTGATTTGAGTCTAAAGATGGTTCATGCTTTTTAACCAGGTGGTTGACATGAGGTTGGTGTATTTTGTTCCACTACTTCACATGAACTGAAGGAGCCTTGCAAGTTTAATTCATGTTATAAGAAGGCCTGACATGAGTGCAAGTGACACGGACACCCTGGTCATGAGCTGAGGAACTATTTTCATTGTGAGAAGTAAATGTCACAGATAGTGCCAATTCAATTTTTTCGGATATGCTTCCTATCATAAAAAAGCTGTCCATGTTTTTGTCTTGCTTCTCATTTGAGCGTGTACAATTTGAATTTAGAGTGACTGCAATAGGATTTTGGCTGCATCATTTCGCTGATAAAGTTATCTTCCGAATGAACATGCACATTTTTCGTACAGTATTTCCCTTCACATCAGCGATGCATCATAAAGCCATATTCAGAGGGGCTTGAGTTATTAATTCTAAAATGTACCCCCCCACCACCACCACCCAACTAGTCCCCAACGTTCAGCCCTTGAGGCCCTTAGTAACCTAAATACTTTTTACGTTTGTAAAAAAGTCACCAGCGTCACATTTCCCTGTTAATCAGCGATCACGACGCCTGACACCAATAGCCGTGCAGCAGAAAGGTCCGACTGCAGACCGGTGTCCATGATACTGAGGCAGGCCTCCGCGGTACTGAGGCAGGCCTCCGTGGCCCTCATGTGACGGCCTGGTGTGCAGCGGGGATCCCCCCGTGCCGAGGAGGACAAAGACGTGGTTCTTGTAGGCCCTACGAGGACCCTTACCCTACATTATTTTTAGCATTGTAAATGTGAATGTCCCTCGTTCTCTTGCTTCCGAGGAAGAGCTCGGAGTCTACATTCTGACACCACGGCGTTGAACTCGTGCTGAAGGCTATCAGGCTGTTTTATGTTGAATAACCCGCACTGCAGTGAAGGAGCGAAGGAGCGAGTTATCGTTTATAGTCCGGAACGGATTCAGCCCGAATACGTTGGTCAAAGTTAGAATAGACGGTTGAATAGAAATATGGTTTGTATGCTTTCAATAAGTTATGAAATGCTAATATATGTGCTTTTCCAAAAACGGTGTGTCATGCAATGCCACACAAATCATCATTCAAAATCCTGAATTTCCCTTTTGGGGACAAATAAAATGTGATCTTATGACTGGCTCTCACAGACATAGATAAACACAGGGTGTTTAACCTGCACAGTGGACCCTTAAAGAAGACAAGTAAAGAGACATACAACCAGTGCAGTAAGTTTAAAACTCCCCACAGATGAAAGGCACATTCCTACCCTGCATGTCGCTGTGTTGCACAGACAGATCCCCCGCTGGGACCTGCTCTAATCTCCTGGCAACAATATTGACATAGAAACTTTGGAAAGGACAAGACTCTAGCTAGCTGTCAGGAGTACCCTCGAGGCTACATCTGGATGCTAGTGTGTCTCTACAATGCGTGCACACGCACACTCACACACACACAAACACACGCACAGCCATACAGTACATAGAAATGGGCGCTTATATTTGTAACTCAAATGAGTGACGTTTGTCGTCAATTCCATCCGAAATATGAGCGCCCGAAATCAGGCTGGCTTGATCAAAAAAAAGCTCCTGCACATTTTCTTTGCATTTTATTTCCAGAGGACTCGCAGCCGTCAACCGCGTCGACTCGCCCTCCCTGAGAACCGAATCGCCATGACAACCAAATCCCACAACAACGACCTCGGCGGCAAGGCCTCCTCCTCCCCGCTCCTCTCCACGCCCACCCGCCAGCGCCTGGTGACCAAGGACGGGCACTGCACCCTGCGCCCGCCGCCCCCGCCCCCGGGCCCGTGGCCCTGGGCCACCGGCCGCGCCTGGCTGCTCACCTTCCAGGACCTGTGGGGGGCGGTGGTGGGCCTGCGCTGGCGCTGGGTGCTGCTGGCCTTCTGCGCCTCCTTCCTGGCGCACTGGCTGCTGTTCGCCTGCCTGTGGTACCTGCTGGCGCACCTCAACGGGGACCTGGCCGTGCAGGACCACGACGCGCCCCCCCTGGGCCACGTGGTGTGCGTCAAGCACATCACCAGCTTCACCGCCGCCTTCTCCTTCTCCCTGGAGACCCAGCTGACCATCGGCTACGGCACCATGTTCCCCAGCGGCGACTGCCCCAGTGCCATCGCGCTGCTGGCGGTGCAGATGCTGCTGGGGCTCATGCTGGAGGCCTTCATCACAGGTAACCCCCCACACCCCCCCGTTCACAGGGTGTCGACGATGCGTACCGCGTTTAGAGCGTGGCGGCCCCCCCCCCCCCGCGAAAACATGCAGAAAGGCCTTCTGATCGTTCATTCAAACGGACACGGCCGCTGAGCGACGTGAATCTGACAGACAGACAGACAGACAGGAATAGTTTAATGGTCCCTGAGGGATCTCACCTGTCTCTCACCGATCTCTCACCAATCTCCCTGAGGGATCTCATCCTCACCGATGCACCGTGTGCATTTCCCACTCGCGGCCCTCGGTGTGTTGCTGTTTCCAGACGCACACGTGTTGCTTAACAAAAGGACGGTGAATGGGTAACTGCTCGGGACAACCTTTTCAACCCATGCCCATGTTAAAGAATAACCACACACTAGATTTGTGAGTTAGCATGGTTATTGCTAACCTAATTTTGGGGCCCCCAGTTTAAAACACATTTTGTCTTTGTGTGTTTTAAAAGGGTTGCACATTTAAGGACTAAACTAAGAACGTGGTTTTCTTTTACCATGTCACAATAATAAACACTGAGACAGAAACAGTGCGGATCAAGTCGCACATATCTAATGAATTAAAAAAGGGCACGAGGATGTGCACTTTGTGTGTGGTTTGGCACACTCTGGGGCAGATGTTCAAATCCCATCAGCTTCATTGGCCATGTACTGAGGGAGATGCAGCAAGCTCTTCCAGGGAACAGCTGTCATCTGTTGTTTCCCTGATGTAAGAAGTGTAGTTCTTTACAAAAGGTCTAAAATCAACACAAACAGGGATGGGCCCCCATTTCCTGGCCAATAGTGTGGTGATAGGTGTGGAAAAAACAAACAATAATAATTAGCCGCCATGCTCCGTACCGTTCCTCGCTCCTCATTGTCTTCCATCTGGCCATGGAAAAGGAAAAGTCAGAAACGTTTGGTCATGCTAGGTTGAGCTTGATGTAAGCATGTATGGAAAAACACAGCTGTGCTTACATCAGAGGAACAGTACCACTCTACAAAAAAACAGAATATATAGTCAGGATCGAACACAATTGGCTTGAGGCAAGGTATATACATATTATATTACTATATATTACTATTTAGTTTCCACAAAATATGAACCACACTTATTGGATCCGGTCCTTGGATTAAACAAATCCTCAATTCATTTCATTCTTATATGTTTTAAAATCCTGGTTGTATCAAGGTGTTGTAGTAGTACATTTCAACCTTTAGGTGGTAGCACACTCACAAATGTTGTCCATTATGTACTCAAACTCTTTCATTAAATGAGACATTAGTTGCAATTACACTGCTAAGGTTGTATTCAATAACGTGTTCAATAATGTGTTCCATCTCAGCTTAAATCCAGAATACAAGACCATTAGTCTTTCATTTGTTTCGAAAAGATCCAGTTAAACTCGACCCAGGAGAAAATGACCTATACAAACACGCCGACAAAAAAGCACACAACAGAATAACAACATGCTTCAATTACCCCCACTGTGTCCAACATCCAGGGGCGTTCGTGGCCAAGATCGCCCGTCCCCAGAAGCGAGCCGGAGCCATTCAGTTCAGCCCCAAGGCGGTGGTGGGCCAGCACCAGGGCCAAACATGCCTCATGCTGCGGGCCACCAACGTGCTGCAGCGGCCCCTGGTGGACGTGAAGGTGAGCGCCGTGCTCTACGAGGAGTGCGAGGGCCAGACGCTGCACCAGACCTCGCTGGACTTCCAGCTGGACCACCTGGGCACCAGGCCCTGCCCCTTCTTCATCTTCCCGCTCACCTTCTACCACCTGCTGGACCGCCGCAGCCCCTTGCACCCGGCGCTCTGCGAGGGCAGCTCCTCCCACTTTGAGCTGGTGGTCTTCCTCTCCGCGTCCCAGGAGGGCACGGGGGACACCTGCCAGAAGAGGACCTCCTACCTGCGCCAGGAGATCCAGTTTGAGCGGCGCTTCCTCCCGGCCATGGGCCTGGACGGCCTGGGCCGCTACACGGTGAACGCCCAGCAGTTTGACACCACCCACTCCAGGGAACCTTTGGCCAAGGACTGTGTGGTGCAGATCAACGGGGACGGGAGTGACCGGATGGAGTGAAGACCGAGAGGAGGAGGCAGAGGAAGACGGCCGGTCGTTAGGTGAGGCCATCTCCGAGGAATTAACCGCTTCTCTCCAGAGCAGTGGTTCACACACACACTTTTTATGTCCCAAAGGCCAGCCAAGATGGTGGATGAAGAATGGAGCGCCTAACCCTCTAGCTAAAGAAACCGCTGAAGATGGTGTGTACTCATTATTTGCAAATATGTGATAAACCTCTTGAAATATATACACTGACAGTTTTGCCAAAAGAAAACCACACATTTCATGATTTGTTTTCTTAATCGTTGGATCATTTTAATTTGCTAAAGGGTAATTTGAGGGTTGAATCCTCAACTGGTATTCAATGCTCATTTTCATCATTCACCCATCATTCATCAGCAGGTGTGCTTGAATTATACCTATTTGGTGGTCAGGGCCCAATTCTATGGCTCATCTGGTCAATGTCCATCATACAGCAGTGGAAACCTCTGGCCTTGAGGAACACAGGGCTGTTAGCGGGGAGAGACTGTTAGTGAGCAGCCGTCATAAGGAACAGTACAATGTGAAGGAAGATCAACTTTCATTGTTAGGCGCAAGAATTTGGCAGGTCTTACAAAAGAGCATTTATTAGAAGGGACCGAATGAGATGAGACTTTCACTCTTCCTATCAACGGGCATTCACCATTACTTAAAGACGACGTCTACCAATGACACTCATAGGCTAGTGTTAGAGGAGGGCTGGGTGGACGGTGGGGCCACGGGCCTCAGGGGCCATCCAACAGGATCACACAGCATGAAGTTCCACTGTCATATGAAGCTGCAGGGTTATCCAATGGGAGCGTGTGGGACACAGATATACATGTATAAATTTCCCTGAAATTGGGGATATTTAACTTTAGACTGACAGAAAGCTCATGAGCTAAACAAATCACATTATGCCTGATACAAATTAGATTAAAGATAAGATAGATTCATTAATTTAATTGATTTGTATTGATTACGCTTTAATAAAAAAAAAACACAAACATACAAAAAAAAAATTATTCACTTCTGAAGATCAGTAAATTATGATAAATTAAAAAATTATGTACACCAAAAATTAAATATACGTTTTCATCTTGTATTTCAAAAAATGTCTAGACTAGACTAGCACTTTGGGACCGATAGTAACCTAGTTGAAACTTATGTGTTTGTTTGGCGTACATGAGTTGGAGTTTTCATTTGGACTTAATTGACGTGAAGAGTGAAATCACTGTGTTATCTACAGTATATGGCTTTAAAAATCATGTAAAGTAACGTAAGAGACACAAGAGAATTGTACCATAAAAGCTTGATTGTGAGGGATGAGATCTAAATGTATCACACATACTTCAGTGCCTTGTACAGTGTACATTACATTAAAATAAATATTTTCTAAACAAACCTACAACGACTCCTGTTATGTTCTCATAGAAGTTTTTTTTTTTTTTTTACAACTATGTTAAAAGTCAACTACAATAAAGTGCAACATTTGTAATCAGTAAGAACATCCACTTCAGTGCTAAACTGGTGTAACCCAATCAGAATATTTAGATGGAAACCCAGACTTGTCATGAGACTCATTTCAATGTATGGCGATACATTATTAAATGAAAACATGTTATCATTCATCGGTCAAGCCAGCCGCTGTGGGAGTCCTCTAGCTCCCTCTAGTGTACTTCCTAAGTGACCTCGGGTTGGCCAACTCGTTCATTTGAACTCGTTTTTTTCCTGTGAAAGGGATCTTCATTTAGTTAGGAGTTTTTACCGATTTTCGTCATTAATTATATTTTCTAAAAGGTCATGCCAACATGGACATTGGCAAGAATCTTGATTGTGGGATAATATTAACACCTTTAATAAACCAGCTTCAATGTAAAACTAAAAAGTATCCACCATCACACACAATGCAACTCAAGTCTTTATTTGATCATTTCTATTTTTACTATATCAAATATATCATAGCAGTTCATATTAGCCACCCCTTCATTTTGGTAGGTACATCAAAATATATGCATGTGCATTACAACAGATTAAATGTAATACCTATTTTATATATGAAAAAATACATCATTTTAATCTCAGCAACATATACATTACATAAAAATGGTACTTTTACAAACAGTAATTTTGTGACATAACATACATGAAATAAAAGAAAAACATGGTGACCAAAGGGACCAGTCCATGCCCTCACATTTTTCAGTTAGTCTGACGAGTTTGAATGGTTTTCCTAGAAACATGGGTGTGGTTGACATTTTAAAGTAGTAGTTCATTAATGTAATGTCATGTAATCATTAATAATGAAGACAAAAAGCCCTGGTCTGTAAAAGCAGCTGAATTTTACAGACAATTTGGCCTACAGCAAGACACTAATGCCTGTGCTTCCAAAAGTCAATGCAAACGATCTAAGATTGCATAAGGCTTAAATGCCGCCATGCCCTTTTTAACAACAATAATTTTATGTCACAATAAAGTTGGCAAAAAAACTAATTTTAGTTATAGTGTACACACACATACAATATCAACAAGTGAGACAATTATTTGACACACTCCACACATTAAAGTTTTGATCCAAAATATTAAAATGACTCCACGAGACATGACAGTTACATCAGCCACTCTGAAACATGAATAATGTAAATGTTGTCAGTAACAAAAGGACAATGCTCAGTAAGTGGCCAGTCCAACAGCCCTAGACTAGAGTCCACACAGATGGAATCGACTTCTCTCCTCCATTCACTAATGTTCTCAGGAACACAGAAACACAGTTGCCACCAGTAGCAAATGATATGTGTGCGTATGTGTGTGTGTGTGTGTGTGTGCGTGCCAATAGTTGTTGAATGATAAAGAAGATAGGAATCATCAGAAATAAACACAAATCAAAACATTGGAGACAGCACCCTCTGTCCCCTGAAAGACAGACTTCAATTTGTTTCTGGTTTGCTAAAGTTCGTTGGCCCGTGATGTCATTTGCCGTAGAAACTATTGCTCACAAGTGACCCCACTTGATCCCCAATTCAAACCAAACAGATGTAGCAATGGCACAAACCGTGTTGGGGGTCAACCCTACTGTACGATTCGACCACACATTTTAAAAAGGTAACTAAAACGCTATACTAAATGGACCCTCATTGTTCACCCTGGATAGGTCTATGTCCTCTTTAAGATTGCTGGAGCAGCCATCGACAAGAAGTAGGAAGGTCAACTTGTAGTTTCATAGAATGTTGTAACTCATCTCATTGTTTGAACTAAATGTTTGAACTCATATCATATCAAAATCATATTTTAATAAATAGCACACTCCCACGTCAGAACATGTTACATCATAAAACAGCTAGGGAAAAGGCTTTGTGTGACGAACATTACAAAATATTAGATCATTTTAAGCCCGAACACATCAAAGTTACATTAAGAGCTAACCTCATGGTTGGGCTAGCTAGGCTAAATTATTGTGCATTGCAAAACTACTGTTAGGATCTCCGTATGAGATGATTGTGCATGCCGAGATGACCTGTGCCTGCGTGTGGCTGGGCGCTCCTCCCGGAGGTCAAGAGCAGAAGGTGGACTGTAGCTCCTTGAAGGCGGCCCGTCGCTCCTTCTTGTCCTGCTCCTGCTTCTTGCGCTCCTCCTTCTCCTCCCGGATCTCCGCCTCAAACTTACTGCCCACGGAGAGCGCTTGCATCTGTTAGGGCCGAAACAATACATTGCATGGGTTGGCCCAAATCAGCATAGGCCATCACTGAACCCCAGGCCAAGGATGGATGCTAGGTCACAGGGTAGCTTCGGGTAGACCCTGTGCCTTGTGGTAGGTCAGAAACTGTCAAAGCATACTAATGTTTCATATCATGAAATACATTTCATTCATATCACAACATAACATACAAACTTAAAATCGGGTGTGTCCAACCACAGCTGACTATCATCAGACTTTTATTCCCAGACTTAATGAGGGACTGTGTCTGGCTGTGCCAGGCTAGCAAAATGCCCACATTGAAATCAAATGGAGGCTCTGTTTGTCCACCAGAGGGCATACTTTAGTAACGCAAGCATCTGGGAGTAGGAGGGGACAAGGAGGAGAACATTGGCTCAGTGACAGGATTCCCAGCATACCCCGTTTCACAACAACAAGTGCTTTCTGTTCCCAGGAATCCCACTGCTTCTCCCAGCCAATCCACATCCCATGTTGTCCATGACAATCAGGACATAAGAATGCAGGTCACAGCATAACTGATGGAAAACTACACCACAGGGACACGGGTGCCAAGAGGCGCGACCTCATAGCATCACGAGTGCATCGGGATAAAAAAAACGATATACAAGGCTGTTAGTGTTATCAATTAAAGCCATACTTTCGTTTTTAATCCATCATATCTGTCAAAAGCTGATACAGTTATCACTTTGAGGACACACTTTGAAGCCAACAGAAAGTGTTGACATGCCAGACCTTTTCACATTTAACTGCACACACACACACACACACACACACACACACACACACACACACACACACACACACACACACACACACACACACACACACACACACACACACACACACACACACACACACACACACACACACACACACACACACACACACACACACACACACACACACACCTTTGCCTCGAAGAAGTCTTTGGCTCCCATCACGCCCTCGGTGGAGACGTCTATTTCGGACAGCCGGGCCAGGGCCATCAGGCCACTCTCCTCCTCCAGCTCCCCAGCTGCTGCCTTGTGGAAGATGAGCAAGAACTAGAGGAGGAGGAGGAGGAGAGGGGTTAAGGGCATGGATGAGTCACCAGGCACCACGATTCAGAAACCAAGCAATCCACATTAGGGGGGGGCATCTGTATTGTTATACAAAATGACTATATTGAATAAAATAATGCATTTCATGAAAACTGTATCCGTGTATGCATTATGAATAGGGCCCACACTACATACAGTACACAAACAATCAATCATGATGTTGTTGTTCCACTACAGGGGCAGACACAAAGAACGCTTATTCATTACCAATGATTTATGTTTTCTAGTTTGTTTTTTTCCCAGGCCATCAATCTCAAGTTTATGATAAGTCTCTTGAAACCAAATAAAAATATTAATTGACACATTGACACTTTATCCTCGGAGGCCATAAAGTAGCCAATGGACACATTTGAATGGCCTACTTAAAATGCCTTTAAGATCCGCGATCACAATTGCACGGCAAGCTTTTCTTTACCACAATTTTAATCAACTGAGGTCACAAAAGGGAGGGGTGCTGCAATAACATCAGTGCATTTTTTTGAGCTGACGCAAGAAACCCTCTCTGCTCTGGAGCCTCCGCGGGACTCGGTCAGCCCAGCAGCAGCATTAAGCAGTCATCACTGTGCGAGTCCTGCGTCTGAAGAGAGGGGTTCGAAACGGCCATTTGTTGAAAGTGTTCCATGTTCCGCCAAAGCTTGCCACCTTCTCAGCCACCTTCTTCCCCCAGCCAGTGAATAATATAATACGCCGTATGGCTACAGCATCAAGGAGGATTTACCAGGCTCTGGGCCGAATCCAAAGTCCACGTTTATAGTGGACGACTTCTTCTCTGCTGGTGGATGCCATTATGCAGCCCATCCCTTTGTTGTCATCCCTCCTCAACTCCCTCACATCTAGGTGCCAATTATGACAGCCAGTCAGCCAGAGCTGCCACCTGCCCAAAGCATCCCGGGGCTGAGCTCAGATGGTATCGAGCCATGCCTCTCAGCAATACCCTCCTGGGTGCCCTGGAGAAGTCCCACCAGTGAAAGACGTGGATTAGAGAGGATTGGCCCACGCTTGGCTCCCTCCTAAAGACACCAAAGACCTGATTGATCCCACAGGCAATCATGTTACCGTCGCTCAGCCCAAGCAAGTAGATAGAGCAAACAGAGCAAACACAACTAGCAATATAAACACAAAATACAGCATAGACAAATTCATTATAGGTAAAATAATGCATCTAACCAACAACAGAATGTTGTTCCATTTTCACTGTTCACCACTTCACAAAGTGGTAAGAATCCCTCAAATTGCACAGTCACCATCAATGCAATGCTGATGACATCCAATTCTACTATCCCTCAGAGGACACTGCAATCACTGCACATTTTCCAACACGCTTTACAGACATGTCTGGCCCCAGTTGTGACCACGTTGTGATCTGGGACAGTAAACAACCCAAACAGCTGATACTGGGACCCTGCGGGATAAGATGACCAATGTCACATTGAATTTACTAGTACAACCAAGATCTGGGTGTAGAAATGTCCTCTCTAACTCAACCCACCTAGCTCATTTGGTCTTGCTAGTCAGACGATATTATTGTCTTGGCAATTGCCATCGTATGACAACAATTGCAAGGCCACACTAGCTGGCCTACCAATGTGGGCCATCTAATCAGCTCTTCTGCTGGACATCTGATTTTCCCCTCAATAGATCAATGCAACTACCTGCATCAATTCCCAACTGCAGATAATGACCGTGACTCAATTGATCAGCATCTACCTGTATCCTGTCACAAGGCAGGTCCTACATTCACTATGGTCTACTTTGCATGCTGGGTCTTCAGTACTGGCACCAGTACTGAGGACTCCTCAAGCCAGGCACTTCTTGTGCAAGGCTCCTCAGTAGTGAAAAAGCTACCCAGGTCCATTACATTTGCAGGGTCCCGCACAGTTTCAGAAGCACTTATCATGTTTTTCTTCACTCGATACCTACACGTCTTGTTTGAAAGCAGCTGAGCCATTCCAATCCAAGTCTGATGCCATACAACCTTTTAGTAAAGTCATTTTATGATATTATTTGGCATGCCATTTTTGTCATGTGTATGATTGCAAATGCCAGGGGTGTATTATCAGGTGATTTAAGATATGTCACTATCTCTTAATGCAAGTGGAAAGCATGTAGAACTACCATCCGTTATGCTTGCTTGATAAGGAAGTGTTTGCCTACGTTTACATGGAACTTCTGAATGAATACATACTTCTCTGTAGCTCAGTTTGCCGTCAAAGTCTTCATCGACTTCCTTGATCATGTTCTTGAGGCCCAGGTGGGTCTGAGGGGCTCCCAGCTTCTCCATCATCAGCTTCAGCTCCATCAGGTCAATGAAGCCATCCTTACCGGAGTCGAACCTGCCAACACAAAAAAAAGAGATGCTTGTCAGCCAGTTGCGTTTGTGGGGAGAGGGGAAGAGCAGAGCAGATGATCATCAATGCTGTTTACATGACAATGTAATGAGTGCAGGATTCGTAGAATTAAAGTCATTGTCGACAAACTGATGAAGAATTAAAGACTTACTTTAATGTAATATATTATGACCATTAGCCTATAAATGTATTGTCATATTGTGATCAATTAATGTTTGTAAAAGGGTTTGTTAAAGGGAAACTCCAACGCTCCAAGCTATTTCCCAACATACAAAGGTACTGCTTCATACACAGTAGAACCATGTTGTGATTAAAAATTGTAGGACCAATGGAGAATGCAAATCCCAGTCAAATGAATCAATGGTTGATTTAATCAGTTGATATTGCAGACCAAAATGCATATGAGTAAGTACGCATACAAGTACTTTCTTATATAGGAAAATATCCACAAGTGATGGTTCCATCACTCCAACAGAACTCCCTGACATGCATCAGAACTCAACCAAACTGGCGTCATTGTTGGCCAATGGTCCCACACATTCCTGAACAACTGGTCAGATTGGGTGGTGACTGCTGGTGACACCTGGTTGGGCTGTGGCTTTAAGGGATCAAGGCAGCTTGTGGGTAAGTCAATACTAAACGTATTGACCATTAGTGTAGTGGTAACCAATATAGACTATAAAGAGACAGTCCACTAAAATTGCATTATCAAGCCATCAACATTTGTATTGCTCTATGCAAATGACCTAGATTAGAAATACATTGAAGTACAATTTGTACATGTTATTTTGGGACACTGTCACAAAATACAACCAGAAGGTAGCGAGAGCCCATAGCTTAGACATGTTGGAAAGTCCCACTACAGCGCTCCCCCTCAGGGATTAAGTCATATTATATCACATGATGATATGGTGCGACATATGTTGTCATAAGAATTTAAAAAATAATATAAATACCTATTCATAGTTTAAAAGGTTATCACTTCACACATCTGTCCATGTCATTGTTTCAAGTGCATCCTGCCCATCACTCAATTCTTATCACCTGCCCCCCAATAGGAAAAGCACAAAGAGGCTTATGTCTGATAGAAAGACTATTTATAGGAGGCATTCACCAGCTGATGGCAGGCCAGCAAATCTGGTTCCCCCACACACACACATAGGGAGCGCAATCTCTTCCCCACCAGAAAGGAAGCCATTGTTTCATTTGACGACTTCAAAAAAGGCCAATAGGACTGCCCCAGTCCTCAAAGGTCTCCATTTCAAAAAGAGCCTTCTATAGCACTATTAAGTATTTAACAATTGGGTTAAGATACCATCTAATTTGAGCAGCAGTACAAAAGAATGCCAAAACGTGATAGTGAAACTCTAGGTCACCCCCCTCAGGAGCGGATACAGGCTCAGTGACACCACTGAAACTAATCTTTAAAGAACTACCAGATAAAGCCACCATTATTTACGGACCAAACACCTAATCTCAACTACTTGCTCTTCCATGTTAACCATCCAATTTGATAGAAATCTGAATCGGATTTATCTTTCATTTAGTGTTTTTCAAAATCTGACTTTACGAACACAAACAATAACAAATTGGGAGATCAAATTTTGCTTGTACATGTAACAACTGCTACTGATGTTAGCAGTGAGACAACTGTTCCAACAGCTGAGCGTGGTGGCCTCTGAGATGGTCCAACAGACTGATCACATGTGGACCAAGCAGCAGCCATCACAGCTGAAAGTTGTCGCCCATGCAGCAGATGTCCTTCAACCAATGGGCCACTTGATGTATTTGCAGATTGCCTGGAAGTCAGTCAACATTTTTTTCCTTTATACATGTTATACTCCTTTTAAAAAATTATAGATATTTATAATATTATTGCAAAGTGTAAAACTGATGCATGCTGCCAAGAAGGGTTTTGGTTGGACTTGAACACCATGGAGAGTTTTGGTTGGAGTTGAACACCATGAAGGGTTTTGGTTGGAGTTGAACACTAGTCTTAAAGCGGTCAAATGGCAGAGCTTTTCTGTTTCAGCGGGAGCCAAGCCTCACTCTCCCAAAATTCCTTTTGTTAATTGTAGACGCGGAAGTAACCGGCGCCAAGGCCACTTCTTTTTTTAAATTCAAGACCAGGCTTTCCCTTCTTTCTCGCTCCTGACCTCTTCTTTTGTATGTACACATTGAGTGTTCTCTCTGCTAAATGTTGGCTGGGTGTTGGTTCTAAAGCTACAGTTCCCAATGGAGTATCCACACATTGGCCCTGCACCAAAGTCAAGGCCAATTTCATCACCAGGGCAAGATTCTAAGAGATATGCAAAAAGTTTAAAAAACATACCACCTGGGATATATGCACCACTATGACGACTCAAATTAAAATACAGATCCCATTATTAATGTATAATACATAATCGTGTTCACAGTGAGATGTGTGATTTGTGATGTAAAAAAAAAAGAAGGAAATATCCCTTTAAAAATCAGTTCCTTCACATATGGAAGAGAACTAGGTCACTCAAGCATGAGCGGGCACTGAGTGGTGAATGCCCCCCGGGTAAAGTGAAACAGGCGAGTGGGACAGATAAAGCATTCACAAGAGAAAGGATGAAACAGAAGAGACACAAACGCCACTGTGGGGGAGGGAGGGAGGGCCAATGAGTGGGTGGGTGAGTAATCAACACACCTGGCTGGACCAGAGTGTCACAACGCTTGCAAATGAGTTGGGCTGAAACCTTACGGAGTGGTGTGGAGGCGAGGGGTGCTCAACCCATCCAAGTATGCTTAACCTTGCACCACTTAAGGTGTCAGGACTGAAACCCAAGCTCTGCATGCAGACTACGCAATACGATGCTGCACCGAGACCTGGATTTAAACAAACACACATATTCATACAGTTTGTATTGTATTAGTCTTACCAATATAGTGCGAGGATACTAATATAGCATTTAGCATAGTGACATGCTTGCATATGACAATTCGGAGTGATAAATATGCATTTGGAATAGAATGCTTACTTTTTTTTTTCCTTAAATGATACATGGATTTTAAATGGCAATTCATTGTTTTTGCCCCAGAATTCAACAAAATAGTGGGTAACAGTGCCATATTGTTGTTTTAGGTGGTACAATGCCAAGCCAACTTCAAGTCAATTCCTGCATTATTGAAAGTGTGGAGGACGGTTTAAGCAGCATGTGACACTCTTGTGTTGAGGAAATGCACAATGCAGGCCATGGAAGGAATTACTGCGTAACCAAAACGAACAGGGGAGAAAGAGAGCAGAGTGGCAAATGTGGAGATAATGAATGCAGTGGGGGGGATAATTTATTAGTTTTTTCAAATGCACTTTGACTTTGAAAAAAAAAGTGAACAAATTAGAAAAATATGTAAAGGGAAAAATAAACACAAAATGTGTAACACCATTGACACAGCCAGTGTAGCTTTCTGGGGTGCATACAGTTCATTGTGTTTATCGCTTCGGTTGTATCCTGCGGAATAACTTTGCGATACCACAATTGTGGTACAGCAGGGCTACAATTCACATGGCCTACCCAAAGCACAAATACAATCGGTGCCAAAAACCATGTTTTCTTATACAGTCAAAACAGTTGCTCCAAGGCATGCCAGTACCACCACACACAAAGAGGACATTATCAACCCAGCCAAGGAAGGGGTTCTGGAGGGAGGGGGCCCGGAGGAACCATGGGTGTTCCTCATCTGTTATTGAACATGACACCGGCACAATGTCTGCGAGCCGACAGTTCCATGACCAGAAAATACACTAAATTGTGGGCATCTTAATAATAGGATGTCCTCCTCACTCGAGGGAACCCACTGCTGGATTCACAGATCCGGAGTGTTTGTGGGTTCACCTTGGACGAACCAACAGTAATTAGGAGATTAGACAAAGATAGCCCACGGCGCCAATAAACCACTTTAACAGACACATATAATTCAACAAAAAAAAAAAGAGAAAAACTCGTAACGTGCAGGCCGCTGATTCAATCAACTGGCAATCGGAGATCAATTATTCCACCTGTCAGTGACTCACGTGTCGCAACATAATCCTAATCCCATGTCGGCCGTTTACTTCCCAACACACACAACAAAGATGATGCCCTCCTGCGCAGGCCTCTTTAACATAATGCCAACATATTGGCACGAACCATCGGAATAAATCGATATATCATTAACACAACCGTTTATCACGATTTACCTCTTGAACATGGCCTCCATCTCCTTGATCTGCTTGCGGGAAAACTCTTTGAATTCCGTGTAGGGGTTGAAGACCTTGCTGCGTTTTGGCGCAGCGATGCCATCGTTGATGTCCAGCCGCCGGGTAAGTTTCGCGTTGAGTTCAGAAGACGCAGCAGCAGCGGCGTTGTCGTCGCCGGCGGCCGCAGCCCTCTCGGTCTCCGGTGTCCGGGGCTGCTCGCTGCATTTAGCCGGTACCTCTGCCTCGGCGGCGTCCGGCGCAGGTGCCGAAGCCTGCTCGGTGTCCAACCTGCGCTGCAGCTTTCTCGCTAGCTCTTCAGAGGCCATGACGTGACGAGGCTGGACGGCTTTATGTCCGCTGGATGGGTTTAGACTGAGCGCGCTGAGCCTGTACTCACTGATGACTGAGCAGTGCGTCAGCCCGACCGTGCGGCATCGCGTCCCAAATAGACCGTCACGGGGGGGCGTGGCCCAAAGGCAGAGAGGATTCCCGTCGAACCCCAAGCTGATTTTAATACCCACTCCAAGACAACGTTGCGGTCAATGTTGCACGTAGGCTATAATGCGTCATATTGTCGAGCGAGCATTGCGTTTGGCATCTGTGGTATTAACATCAGCGTATCCGTACTCCTGGTTCTGCCTGTGCCTTTGGGCGTCTTTGAGGGAGGATGGATGGATTAGGCCTAGACAAGGATGTTGCTGCGGAGAAGCAATGTTGTTCAGTAGGCATATTGTAGGCTAAATTGTTTCCGACATTTCCAAATATTGATTGCATTGATTGAAATGTGGATTGTTTTAAAAGACACACATGTCATATGATATAACAATAACGTAAATAATAAAAAATAAATACATAAATAATAAAATACTTAAATGAACTGCTGCATAGCTGCATATAGGCCTACACTACTTGCGATAATACACGGACATTAGACAGCTTCATGCATGTATATGTATTCCCACATTTCATTACACAAATGGCAATGCATAACAAAGGTCATAAATAAGGTCATCATTGAGGGAACATCTGAATTGAGCAAACCATCGACCATAACGTGCAAACATCTCTGTTTTAGTTGTGTTTTAGTGCCCTCTAGAGGTAGTGATGGGCATTAGTGTACATAACTGTTCAGTACGGCGGCGCATTGATGCCACACTGGACAAAAGCAAATGTTTTGTGTTTTGTCATTGTCTAGTAAGCGTTCTTATACAAGGGAAGTTGTATAAAAGGTATGTGCATACGGCAAATAGGGAAGGTGTACAAAGCAAACAAATAGATTACAACATGAATGCAAGATCAAATAGGATATTATGTAAAACACAAGATATACAATGTAGCCTATATCATCAATGCAATATAGGCCTACATATACTACACATATGATATATTATATGTAGGCCTTTATTTTACATTTGTATTTTTATTTTAATATGAATAATACAAATTGAAGAAAAGATGAATGAACTTTCATGAAATTAATAGCCACTCTATCTCAATAGATGGCGCTGTATCCCTAGTCGCTGAAAGACTCCATATGGAATCAAATTTTATCACGGTAGGTGGCAGTATGGGCCTTACATTGACATCGCACAAAAGCCCAGACAACGAAGAGAAGAAGAAGTAATTTAAGTTATTTTCCTGCGTAGTGAAGCTGATGGGTGAGATTGGAGTCAATGTAAAGAAAAGAATGACAGAGCGCAGTAAGTCCCGATGCATTGAGGATGACTTCTCTTTCACCTGTACAGTATATTGACAACAGAGCTGTTACATGTACACAAGCCAGTCAACAGGGTTTTACCATGTTCGGTCAATGACGTCAATGTCATCCAACAATAATGAATGGCAAACATGTAATGTTGTCTTTAATGTGGATTCCCAGTGCTCTGATATCTTATAGCAATATTTTCGTAACACCTTGTACTTAATGTTAGTACAAGGTGAAACTATATTCTTCAAATGAGCAGGACATGGATGTGTATATACCTACATCTAACTACCTTTGGTCATACTATTGTTTGTTATATTGTTTTAACTGTAGAACAATTGCTGTTAGACTTATTGAATATCTAGCATTCATCTTATTAATTCAGCACACTCGTTGTAGGTTCTACATTTCACATATGATCCAAACAAATCTGCATATAAGTACATTTTAAGTGCTACCTTCCTCCTAAAATCAGTTACATGAAACACCTTTTCTCTTATTAGGTACAGTATGTGTATACATCATGTTGTTTTACAGACAGTTGCTGACAATTGATGAAACGAGAGAGCAATGCCACCATTAGCAGGAGCTGAATTGGTCAAGACACCAGTCCACCTCTATCGTTACCTCCTGAGATGCTGCAGGCATTTACCGACCGCTGGAATGCAGCAACATTATCGCCACGCCATTCGCCAGGTCAGGGACGGGACTCTCTCTTCCAATGCACTACAGATTTCAACACTGCAGGCACTGTCAGCGCAAGGATCCCAAGTGATTTGTCATGACCCAATGTAGTTTTGTGTTCCTACTCCAAGTTTTTGAAAAACTTGTGACCGTTAGAAAATCACTAAATATGATTTATTTTGTAATATTATCTATGTTATCAATTATGTGTCCTTGCAGGGATATAACAGTCATATGGATGAAGACGACCCTGAACGAATACAAATGATAATACACCGGGCTATAGCGGATGCTGACTGGATCCTTGATAAGGTATGGTCTTCTCCATTGTTCACAGTGAAGTAAACATGCATTCAGCATTGTTTTCACGTTTTTTTTTGTTTTTGTTTTTGACAGTATATAAAGAAGACGTGAGCTACTCAACCTGTTGAAATCAGTACTGCAGCTGTTGTGTACAATACTTGATGGTCTGTTAATAAACTTGTATGTGTTTGACTGGCCTATTTCTTTAACTCAGTCCTGTTTCCTTGCAGAAAGGAAACAGATGCAATGCACTCTCTATTCATTTGCTGCATTTGTTTTCTGAAAGCATCCTTCCAGTTCCCAAAGATGAATATTTTGTTTCTAGTTTCAAGTAAATGTTAATTTATTAAATTATTTTCAGACACATTCCAATTTGTTTGTTTTCTGGATATTGTGTGGAGAGATACCCACCATTCTCTGTACTCTATTAAATATTTTGTAGAGTATAATATATGCACGATACAAGGCTAAAACTAAAATAACCCAGGAACCCTTTGAAGTGATATTAAACACACAAACCCAGTTAGTAATGTTTGATATTGAATTTGATATTGAAACATTGTGTGTGTATGAGTCAACACTGATATCAAATGATGCTTAACAGAATGCTCTGCAGTATACATTTATTCAAGTAAACCCATCCATGGAAATAATTATGAGCAATATACATAGAAATCATAAGACCACAAAGGAAGATAATGTAATTACTTTGTACTACAGATTCAAAGTAAACGCAGATCACCATAAGGCCATAGAGAGGCCATGAGGCATATCGTCATTTTGTATTAAAAAGATTATTTACAATTGCATGCACATGCTCCTTTTAATTGGTATAAAATTAATAAATTGAGAAACAGCAATTCTGCAGTATAAATAGTATAAATAAGTTTCTTTGTATATAAATAGCATTATATTTTGTATGACATGGTAATAGGACACTGGTTTGATGGCCAAAAGTACCCGAAGGATGGTAATAATTTGTGAAAGAATTGAAATGCTCAAACATAATGCTGTACGTGGGCATAGCTCAGCAGCTGACCTTCACTTTATAGATTAGCATGAATGTGGTGTAAATACGTTCTTGGCTGTAGCACAAGCTTTTGGATTGCCTTACGATAGGAATGATATCATTGTTTGCGGCTCGTGGCGGTCTACCGCTGATAGAAAACCAACCAACAAAAGGACAGGCACTCTGGAGACACAAACTACCAAACACACACACACACACACATTTTCACACACACGTTTTCTCCAGGCAGCTTCATCACCCGCGCTTATTTCTGGAGGATGAACTGGTCGATGAACTCGTTCTGCTCTGCCTCCACTTTAGACAGGGCCTCATACTCAATTCGGTATCTGGGGGGGAAAAAAACAAACACGCACACGATTAGATTACTACTTGCTTCCTTAAACCTGTTAAATTGCACATACTGTTGCCCACTGCAGCATAATACTTTCAACCCTTTATTTTTCCGGGAAAACCTTTTCTAGTCAGTAAGTACTTCTAAAAGGGTAAAGGGGCATTTGAAAAAAATGAAAAAAATCTCACATGACTCACTAGGACATGATATACTCAACCATTACAGTACATTAGGCCCTTGATGAAAGAGCAAATTCCACGTTGAAGGCGCAAACTCCCTGAACAATGTTTTTTTCCTAGCTGTATGTGTACATTGGCAACAGATACAAAGAGATAATGGCCACTAGAGTCGCTCCTACAAAGATAAGCAAATACATGTGCTGGTAAAAGGCCAAGAAGACCTTTCTAAATAAAAATCTGCAAGTGGCAGAGTCTGGCTAGTGAGGGCCAGCTGACACTGGTACATTTGCATTAGTAATGAACCACAGTGCTCCATGACATACCATCTCCACCATCTGCAGACATTCTGGCCAAGTCAAATGAGTATAACATGTCGCTGTAATCCAGGACTAGCATGGAGGTGGCGCTAAATTGTTTTTTTTCTGGATGCAGAAGAAAAACAAGACTCTTAAAACCCCCCAGCGTTTCAGTTTCTATTTGTTTGGCAGATTTCAAATCATTTAAAGACAGTCATCAATAATGAAACCAAAAGGTGTGTAGTAGTCCACCTTTGGAATCTCCTACCTGTCTAGGGTGACAATACCTGGCAAACTAAGGGCTTTTTCCTGACTCTAGAGAAAACCATGAGTTTGATTTTGATTGCATTAGGACAAGCATTAAAGTGCATGAACAGTGATGTACAACAACGCTGTGCATGCACTTTAAAGCAATAGCAGTTTTGCATGATAGATACTAGATCCCATCATGTTTATTTTTCTGCACCACATCACAACCGGTACACCTCACATTTCTGTCCACTTGCATGCTGAATTGTGGGTGAGTGGATTTTCTTTGTTCTATTATGCAATGCTGTTTATAGTGTTCATTGTTTGTATTGTTACTGTATTGACATGATAGATGCTAGAACCTTTCAAGCTGCATCTTCTTCTCTGCTATGAGAGCCTGGAGCTGTTGCTGCTGAGCATCTCGTTGTTTCGCCACCGACTTCAACAAGTTCCTTGCGCCAATAGCCTAAGCAAAATTGTAAGAGCACAGTATTATTATGAACAATCAAACAAGAAGTACACGACTGAAATAGTATGCTTCAGGTGAGTGGTTTACTTTTACTACCGCTACTACTACAACTAATAATAATGATAATAATAATCTTTGAATTGCCTGTCTTACCTTCATCTTTTCCGTTTCTGCTTCTTTTGCCAATTCATCTACCAATTCTATGAGACCTCCAACTATTTTTTGAAATTGCCCAATTTCTGTGGAATAACAGAAAAGAAAAACAACATCAAGATATATTGTGTTACACTTGCTTATTCGTCTCAACGAAAGACATATGTTATTTTATGACGGCGACATGATGTCCTTACTGTCTACAAATTCTTTACACTCTTCCTTGAGTTCTGACGTCTTCTGGCCCACCTCAGGATCCAGTACCCTCAACTTGTTGAGTTCATCAAAATGAAAGCCAGCCTCTGCCAACGGGTCATTGGCCATGACGACAGGACTGAATGCATGCATGCAATACAGAATTAATAATTGGCATTTGTCTGAAGAACCTGTCTCTATTCCCTTGTCATTAATATAATTCACATTGTGGTGTGTCACAGGTTCATACAGAGGAGTATCTATAAAAGCAAATGCACATTTTGTGATGGTTAGTCACAGTCAACATTATACCATATGTTACACCGATATCAGCACAATAATGCCTTAAAAACCGCGGGGTGCTAAAACTCCGCGGTCCATTAACTAAAGTACATTACAGTAAGGCAATATTGAAGAAAGAAATCCACGTGTTGTTTTCTAATAGATCCATATTTTTTTCTTTACAAACAATAGCTGATCAAGAGCACCGACATCGCTAACAAAAGAAGAAACAAAGAAACAAAAGAAGCGTGAGGGGCTTCGACGTGTTTTAACCTTTAGATCTCATCATCGTCCATAATAACTGGATTCACTATAAAGTAGTAAACACTATGTGATGGCTCGACGCTATTGTTAGCGTCTAACCTTTAGCTGTCCACGTTAGCGAACACACATCTGGGTGAAGTCTGGATTGCGTATTCATCGTGCTACTCATGTGTTTGTTCCGTTATAAGCAGAAGCGAAAAATAACCGACTTACCGGTTAATTGTGTTATAATATAAGTCACTTTGTTTGGTGTCTATGTGGCATAACTGGTGCGGACTCCTCCCGTTCTGCTGCCAAGGAAACACGACGCTCTTCCTGGATGGGCGGGGCTTCGTCTTTAAGGAAGTGGATTGAACCATTTCGCCATAATGTTTAAAGTCCGTTGGGGTATTTTTCTTCCATTGTAATTTTATTCTATCAGGAAGGTAACTTTCTAACGGTGTTTTACGTCATAAATAAGATACGATTATTATCTATTTTATAAATTCGATACCGACGTGCCCGTGTCATACTTGTCTCTAGGGGGCAGCAGACTCCCGTAGTTTGATGAAGATGCTTGGAAATCTAAAAGAAGAAGATACCCCCCATGTTTGCTAGTCAGTAGGCTGATAAATCATATTTTTCCAAGTTTTCATAGTTTAAAGATATAATTAAAATAACTTGGCATTCTTCTGACCACATACTATATATGTAAGTATCTTTGCGAGCCCTGAATATTATAGTGTGCCGTTTTCGATCAAGAAGAGACCCACATCACGTCTGGGTGGGTATGAATATGGTAGTATGATCACAGCAGATTGCTAACCCTCCTCTATCATCTGTACGCCAGTTTCCCTTTAAATAGCCTAGTATGTACAATGCTGAGCTCTCGCGTGTTATTTAGTATTTTTGGATGAGCGAAATGTTTACCTTAAGCGAATATGTAGTTACTGAAACGGCAAAGTCATGTTATTTCTTGTAGCGTTATTTGTTTCCATTTCGAAGTTGGCAACCCAATAACGTTATGTCGACTTTCCAGTAGCCGTTCACTATGTACAATGTGTGTTCAAACTCTGATCTACTTTCCTGTCTAGCCGCATTCCATTCCTGGGAAAGGGATACACCAGCAACAGATATCAGTTGGGGTAGGTGACTTCCTCCCCTCCATTGTAAATACATGCCCTGACAAACCAATTTGTCAGAACACCCAACATTGTATTTCACAATGGTGAAGTGAATGATGTAACATTTTTTTTTTTTAGATTTCAGAGTAGAGCTTCAGTTCTCCCTTCACAGCTCCCTCTTGCCCCTGTTAGACATGAGCTGGACCGGTGAGGGGCTGTGGCGGCCTCCCCAGTAGCTGGCATCACGGCGGGGGACCTGCGGACGTCGGTCTGCAGGGTGGTCATCTACCTCCGGAAAGACATGTCCGGGGCCGGCGCTCTGCACACGCCTCCGCCTCCGGATGACCCTCCTCCAGCCTGCCCCAAGACCAAGACCCGCACCAGCAGCAGCAGCAGTGCGGCGGGCCTTGGGAACAAGTATGTCCGACTCAACGTGGGAGGAACCTTGTTTTACACTACACTGCAGGTGCTGACCCGGCAGGAGTCCATGCTGAAAGCCATGTTCAGTGGAAAGCAGGAAGTGTTTACCGACAGAGAAGGTGGGTCTCTGCTGGGAAAAAAAAAAAAGACATTCTAAAACGTCTGGTCCATTGTCGAGTGAAGTTATGACTCCACTTTCCGTCACCTAAATTGTACCTCTGCGTATTTTATTTTCATATTTTGTTGGGTATTTTCTATTGCACATCTTCTAATATAAAATGGTTGACAAAGTCTTCTAACTATGGGTTGAGAATGATTCTTGGACTTCATTGTAATATAATGGTTATTTATGTGTACATCGTCTTTAATTGAGTTATATATTGTCAAACTCAATATCTATTAACAATTGAATTACCATTGCAGTATGTCATTATAGAAACTCATCTGAAAAACCAAGCATTGTGACACATGTCAGGATGACAATTTTACAACATTCGCACAGGTTAGCGCCCGTACCCCCACAACCGATGGCCCCCGGATGAATAATCTACTTTGACTGTTTCTGTGTTTGCATGCAGGCTGGATCCTGATTGACCGCAGTGGGAAGCACTTTGGCAGCATCCTGGGCTACCTGAGGGAGGGCACAGCGACTCTGCCCAAAGGCCACCAAGCTGTCCTGGAGCTGTTGGCCGAGGCCACCTTCTACCTCCTAGAGGGCCTGGTGGAGCTGTGCCAGAACAGTCTGCAGGTCAGTATCACACACAAAACAATGATGACCCCCCCCCCCCCAACGCAGAGATGCCGTTCTGTCACATTGACACCATGTGGGTTTTTAATTCATTACCTTTAATAAAACGTAAAAGAAATTAATCATTAAAGTTGTGAAAAAGTTACTGCCATCAACTTTATCGCAGAAGATGCCAATGAATTACTCTCCGTTTGACACTCTGCACAGTACAGTAAGGCTTATGCAACCATAAATAATTCAATATTACCGCAGGCTATCATTGTCACCGTGCGTGTCTCTTTGGATGGTAGATAAGAACATAAACCAAACTGCCTTCTCGGCGGCCCGTGGCGTGGTCATAACTCTCCCCTGTTGCTTGATGTGACAGCAGGGGGCCACTCTACCGCAGAACAACAGCCCCGCTCGGTTTTTAAAAGTTGATTGGTCCAGGACTAGCGTGTGGCTGCGTGGAGTCCTCCAGGCTGGGGGACCAGCAATATGATTTGCCGTGCCCGTCTGTGTGAGGCTAAGGGACAGTGGGGCGTGCATCACGTTGACTGATGTTCAGCTGGAAGGCCTTTTTGGGCTGACATGCAGTGCCGGGGCTGCCAAGGCGTCAGAGAGAGAGAGAGAGAGAGAGAGAGATCTTCTCGTTTCCATGGGGACAGGAAGGCACATCAGTTTTGCAAGCACATTGGCTACCATTCATTACATCATGCATGATTGTTTATGAATGAGCGTTGCAAGGCCTTCCTCCCGCTCACCGCCATTTGCCATTTAGAGCTCGAAACGTAAGACTCTGTGGCGGTGAAATGTGGCTTCTCGGTAGCGGTAAAGGTGGAGCACTTTTCTCGGAGGAGAGAAGAGTGTGAAAGATGAAGGACATTAAGAGAGATGAGATAAAACTGTATTGATCCCCCATGAGGGGAATTCTTGTATTATCATACCTCATTAAAAGAGTACAAAAACTATGATTTGCTGCTCATTGGATTGTGTTTATGACTGCTGGGCGCTGCTGCTGCTTGCTACCAGCTAGATTGATTGACGGATGGTTGCTGGCTAAGCAGAATAATTATCAGCCAAAAAAAATATTATTTGGTAACTGTAATATTCTATTCATATTCTTTATACTCTATATTTCATTCTTCAAATGCCTTTCTTTTGCATCCATTTGAAAAGATGAATTTGCACTTCAATTCCTTCAAAGACCTTAAAAAACATTCATGAGCTTGGGGCTTTATTTTTCCCACTTTTACCATGTGAACCGAGTTAACATATTTTTAAATATTTTGTTTTCGCCTTGTGGATAATGGAGCATCTAAATTCAAGCCAGTTCCAGCTAGTCTTGTGAGATCACCTTGAGCTGGCGGGCTCACGGTCTGATCTTACGAAGTTCCAGTGGTTCATAATAAAATATTAGGTGTCGGGAGTGTTATGCAGTAAGTGTTCACATGTCTGTCTCTGGTTGGACACCTCTGGCACAGGAAAACGAGGAGCAGGCCCAGTGTGTTATACCTGTCATCACTTCTGTTAAGGAGGAGGAGAGGCTCATAGAGGCTTGTACCAAGGTGAGGTGACAAGTGGTGGTTAGCACATGTCATATCGTCATGTTATGTTTACACAACAGTTACGTCTTTTGAGAGAACACCTTACTCTGAATTAAGATCCTTGCGAATGTATACAACTACAACTGATTTGAAGGAAAAAAAAAAGTTTTCCTTACTTTTAATCTAACTTGATGTTGTGTTTTGTCATTGCATGTACACGTTCTCCTGCCTTCTGTTTCCACCAGCCTGTGGTGAAGTTGGTGTACAACAGAAGCAATAACAAGTATTCCTATACCAGGTAAGCCAGTGGCACTTTGAAGGTCCCTCTGGCGTTGACCGAAGTTAATTAACGGGTTTTCAACTGGTCTACAGAAGCTCATATTGCACAAGCTAATCAAGTCTTTATTAGCCGCCGGCGCCGCGGTGGAGTAAATTATTGACCAATTATGTCTCTCAATGTTTTCGCCTCGCGCTAAACAGCAACTCGGACGACAACCTGCTAAAGAACATCGAGCTGTTCGACCGGCTGTCCATGCGCTACAACGGCCGCATACTTTTCATCAAGGACGTGATCGGAGACGAGATCTGCTGCTGGTCCTTCTACGGCCAGAGCCGCAAGCTGGCCGAGGTGTGCTGCACCTCCATCCTCTACGCCACGGAGAAGAAGCAGACCAAGGTGCCACGCCGCTTACTATGTTGGAATCGAGTCAAGTAGAGCCTCTTTTTAAGTGTATTACACTGGGGGGGGGGGGGGCCAAAATGAACAGATTGCCAAGGATATTGTAACGCTCAACAGTGTGTCGGAAAGGTCACTCCTTTTCTCTTGAACTCGCTGGTAAAATAGAAGCAATTAGAAATGTGTTCGGTGTGGTGATTCATAGCTGTAATTAATACAAGATCAAGGTGGTGGCACCGTTCCTAGAGAGAAAGCCTCTGACTGAAGATAACAAGGTAACGTGATGGTTAGCTGCCGCAACTACATGAATGTTGCCATTTATGTCTCCTGTATGCATTATTCATCAGGAAGGCCACTGGAATATCACTTAAATATCACATTTTTTTGGAATAATCAAATGAGTGATCACATGTTAACAACATTGTTTGGTTGTCATGCCAGTTGTGCTATCCATCGTTATGCAAGTGTAACTCATGGACACATGTTCTCTTTATGGTCTCTTTATATGAGGGGGGTGCACCTTAGGGGCACTGGGGGGGGGGGAGTGTGGCCACGCCCCCTAGTGACCGCCTCCCGCTGTCGCTCCCTCAGGTGGAGTTTCCCGACGCGCGCATCTACGAGGAGACGCTGAACACGCTGCTGTACGAGACGGCGCCCGCCCCCGACCACACCCTCCTGGAGGCCACCCGCCGGAGCCACGCCCCCTGCGGCTCCCAGAGCGAGGACGACGACGGGCCGGGGGCGGAGCCGCGAGAGCGCGTCCGCCGCACGCACGTCAAGCGGTACAGCACCTACGACGACCGACCGCTAGGACACTGACGCTGCCTCCGACGGCCTGACATACACAGAGACACACGCATATACACACACGCACGCACACACACACACACACACACATATACACACACGCACGCACAGACACACACGCACAGACACACACACACACACACACACACACACACACACACACACACGCACTTGCCTTTCTTCCAGTTGCAAAAATCAGGGCCTGCACAACTGTGTAGAGTAGTACACAATAGTACCAATTTAACAAGGCTAAAATCAAACCTTTTTACAGAGTATAATAAGACAGTATGGTATTGTCGACATTGTTTTAACCCCCATGTATTTATATCATTTGGAGGTTTCAAAAATTGCTGCTTCCAATGGCTAATACCGTGTGAGTCTTCATTCTATAATCGGATGCTAATATGCACTCCGGTGTCTAAAAATGTGAGGGAGGTTGGCAATCATGTTGGCGACCAATTATAGCGTGTGACGTAATTGGTGAATGAATAAAGTGTTTCATGGAAATGAAGCATTTTGTGAATGAAAATGCTTTCTTTCTTTTGTAGTGTTTTCCACATAATCTAACATCTATAGTAGATCAATTATATGTATATCTCAACGTTGAACAAAGTAACAGGACACTTAACTTAATAGCTTTTGCACAGAAGATTCATTGAAGTCTGAGTTGGTTTTAAATAAATAAAAATATTTGACTTGTTTTAATGCGGTTTTCTCTAATGCCTTTCACCTCACAATATTATATTTGTATTTGTTAGACTTACAAGTAGTCATAGTGGTCATTATGAAATAAGCATATTATTATTATTGTTATTATTATTATTGTTTACAATTGTCTGCAGGAATATGGCATGCACACCAAAAAGAAAGACACAATCCAAAGTAACCATTGTTATAATGGTTTTGAATGATGCAATTCATCAGTCAGTTATATTTTTCTTCTCCACGCTTGAGTCCAATAGCTTGTTGACAATACAGTGGGACTCCCAACCATGTACTTATAACCCTTCCAAACACTTAACAGCCCTCTGTTACACAAACACCGTGCACATGCACTCAGCAACAGAGGGTGATGCATCCTGGCTGTGTGTGTGCGTGACAGCCCACGTGGCCGCTCTAAACGGTGAATTTGCACCAAATGGAAGGTACTCCATATCGCGCTGCCATGACGTCACCAGCTTTTTTTTTTTTTTTTGCTGCAGCCAATTTTGGCATCACATCTGATAAGGGGATGGTGGGCAGAGCCTGTTTTTTTTATATATATAAAGTTATTTATAGCTTTCATGCCTTGGTTTCATGTAGCTTTTATTTTGCCAGCTGAATTCAACATTGAAGCGTCTGATGTGAAATAACAACAATGTGTGATAACAGCGCGTTTATTTTCACTGAGGACCGCAGGATGTCCCTTTATTAAAATGTGTGCTTTGTGTGTGTGTGTGTGTGTGTGTGTGTGCTTTTTGTTATCGCATCGTGTCTACACATGCATTTGTATATAGGCTCGGTTCTAAACTATTGAAAACATGGCAATCACAACTGAACAAACCGACGTTGTTGTTCCTCGGTCGGTATCACGGCTCGAGCAATGCTAAAAATAACTCTGTGAGCTGTGAGCTCCAGTGATGCTCGGATGGATCCTTCTCGGGACGCTGGCAGCGTGAAGTGATTTACTCCATTGATCAATAATGGGCGGAGAGGCGGGTCCTGCTCTTCTGGCGTCATCATCCTGAGAGAGGAACCTGAAGATGATGGCTTCTCCGTGCACCGCGGCGGCACACCGATGCGTCAGTGGTGTCCAGCTGTCAGGGAGAAAGCTCGTCGGCTGTGAGGAGGAAGGAGGAAAATAAGTGACTACACGTTCTGTGAGACGGGGAGGAAAAGGTGCCGTGCCGAGACTGCCCGCCACGGTGGGCCAACTCGTCCGACAGACAGCCAGCCATGGGGTCATCCGCTGATGAAGATTTTAAAGAGAAATTATTATGGACCGTGAAACGAGAGGTACACACGCTTCTGATCAGCGCCCCCCCCGTCGAGCCCCGCTGGGCAGGGGGGTCCGCTCATGAAGTGCATGATGTGTTGTGTGTGTGTGTGTGTGTGGGTTTAAAAACGACTGTGGTTTCGATTTTGTATCAATGTGACAACAGATGTGTGTGCGTGCAAGACCACCTAGCGCTGGCTTTTCATTTTTCATGGGCACTTTTTATTTGACTCGTTCTATTCAGTTGTGATTTGTGTGTTGTTCACAAGGGTGTGTGTGTGCGTGTGTGTTAAAACATTGGTGATATTCATTTATTCACTTATATGCCGTGGAATAAGTTTGCCAAACAGTGAATATTACACGTAATGCTGGTGGCTATATACTGGATTGTAGAGGAAGTATCGCCACACATGTACTTTTGCTGCTGTGCATCTCTGTGTCCATACGTTGTCATTGTGAAAGGGATGGATCTGTTTATTCAGTGAACCCACCAGGTTTCACTTTGCTGTTGGAATCGTCGTGACGATATTAAACACGCGACCCGAGAAATTAACCAGAATTGGCCAGTCGACATTCAGATGTGCGACTTTCTATCCTATGGTTGTTACTGTGCAGCGATAATCCCACCGCAGGCATAAGGCACAGTTATAGTATGTTTTGGAAAGCCAGGCCTGCAATCTTTTGTTCTTTATTGCCAACAATTATAATAGCGAACTGTCTCCCTAGTCCCCTCTGGTGGCACAATGATAGTACAGCTTGAGACGAAAATTAACTTTGCCTTTCAATAGGAAAGCTTTTTTTTTATTTTATTTTTATATAAATCAATTATATTGGCACGTAACACTCACGGACTATCTTGCGTCAGCCTTTACATCAGACTTGTGTCTCTTAACTTTGTATGTTGGACTTGATTACATCCATTGACTCAGTGAACTTCAGAAACATCGTTTGTAGAAGTCCTTCACCTCCCCCTCATAGATAGATATACATGCATACGTGAATAAATTCACTCCATGTTTGCAAACGTAAAGTGATGGTTTGCTCACAAATATGTCCTTCCGTCCAAACAACGAGCATGGAGGATATTAGCATTGGTTAGTGGGCCAGAGACTAATCTATTATGAGATAACGTGTTGTGTTATAACAGCCACAGAAAATACTTAGTTCTTCCTATTGTCTGATGTTGTAGTCTATTGAAAGTTTAATGCATGCAGTTGTGTATGTCATACATTCTGTAACCGGTCCCACCTCCTCAGTCTTGTAACCTATAATTGAGCATCTAAGAAATGATGTTTTTCTAAACACTGTAACACATATAGGTGATGCAGACCTCCCCCTTGTAAGCTCTCTTCATAGACCTTCACCTCTTAAGATGTTCAGCCCACACTGCTTCTGGTTGCAGCACCATGATGAATGCTGATGCACAGCCTGCACGTTTAAACCACTGCACAACGTGCCATGTTTGCTGTATTTCCCCCAATATCATATTTTGTGTAAAGTGCACACAATTCACAATACATGTAGTATAGGTATACCTGTAACATTGGCAATTTATCGGCATAAACAATGCATCCAGTCAAACCCTACCATGCCTGCCTGGTTATTCCTTCGTTTTTTTTTTTTTGTAAGGATGTTCCCCAATCTGCAGGCAGCTACATTGGTATCGCTTGGCAACAGCAAGCGTCCGCGGGTCTCTCCTGTAGAGATTAGGAGTGCATCAAGTGTTGATTTTATAACAGCTGTGAAGCCCAAACTATCACAGTGGACTCTGATAGTGAGTGGATTTTTTACGAATAGTAAAGCACTGTCTTCATGCTAGTAAAGACTTACTGACTTAAGATGTGTTTATTGTTGCTTTTGAGCATTACAGGCAGAGCAGGAGGTTCATTACAGCTATGTTATGAGTTATAATGATGTGCCGAGGGGCGGGGGCTTATTAAGGTGCCAAAGTTATCATGCTTAACAGTTTGAAGGCTGTGACAATAAAAGGATGAATGGTGCGGCTGAGAGCTGCATTAGGTAGCTGATGTTGCTTTGCTCCCGCTCCTCATAGGCTTCTGCAGGTGTGCAAGTGTGCAGGCATCTGACAACCTGGACACGATGACCTGACACTATGACAGAACTAAGGCTGTTTGGGATAATAATGCCTTTAATCGAAGGGCCTCTAGGGAGAGAGTTCAATGAAATGATGGCCGTGAAATGTGTGTGCGCCGGAGAACAAGTTGGTGACCTCATTTTGTCCACAGGTAGGGCTTGACCCAATAGTGTCCTTATGTTTTGCAACATTCATGCACAGTGAGCAAGCACACTTCAACATTTGATTCTTTACAGTGTAAAAGTGCAGGTGCAGTGAACTGCATAAATATGTAGTCGTATCATTTGTTGTGCCCGAGTAAAGATGTTGCCATTCAATTTTGTGGAGTAAAAGGTATTCACCATTCATTAAGCCATCAATGGTTTTCATTTTATGATTTGGTCTAATTATTTTGTGTAATTATTTGTACTTGCGATTGGAGACATTCTAATTGCTTTTCTGCAGGAAGGTATAGTCTTATGTAATTGAAAAGGTTGGGATGGTTGGTTGCACAATCCTCTGGAAATGGAGATCATTAGATGAACAAATGCACTCCCATCTCATGCGATGTCAGGCTGCCATCACATTTTACTGAACAATTGTTCAAAAAGACATACACATTGTTTCATATAGGCCAAGGGACGTACAACTTGGCCTTAGGAATATAAGCTTTCAATGCTAGTTTCGTTGGTTGACTTCAGTGCGGTGCCTTGGTTTCCATATTGCAAGCCATGGCTAAACAACATTATCCTTCCTCCTCCCCCCATACCCAGAGCAGAGGACTTTCACCCTCTGATAATAATGGAGAAAATATTTCCTTGCATGCCTGCTTATTTCATAAGAGCATATAAAGCGAGACTATATCTAAATCTTAACAACTGCATATCAACTATTGCGTGTGCTTGTATGCCGAATACTAATTGTGTGCCACTTGGGAAAAAATACAGATTCACAACTAGGGATGTCCGATATTTACTTTTTGCCGATATTCGATAGCCGATATTGTCAAAATTCTTAATTTCCGATTCCGATATCAACCGATATGGTATACCGATATATACAGGCGTTTTTATTTTCGCCCAGACTAATTTTAGGTCCCATATCTCCTGTTGTGGTATTAACATATCATCTACTTTTATTGTGATGCCTCACTAGATTGCATTTCACAAATTAACACTGTCTATAAAAAATAAGGACACTATTTCAACTTATGGAAAAGTGCCATATTTATGCACAAGCACATTATCGGTGGTAAAACCGATAACGATATGAACCGATATTACAAAAATAGGCTAATATCGGCCGATATTATCAGTTGGCCGATATTATCGGACATCCCTATTCACAACTCAAGCACAGGCTTGATGATACGAAATTGGTATTGTAGGGGAAATAACAACATTCAGTGCTTGGAAGAAGAAAATAGTAGTAAAATACATACAATGTTTCTGCTCCACCGTCACACTGAGTAAGTCAATTGAAGTCATTGATTAACCCTCTGGTTGCTGCTAATGAGGAATTCCAAATGGTTGACTCAAAATCCCCAGGAGTACTTTTGTACATTCAGGAACTTGGATATTTCAATTGCACGTTTCTGAGTATATTTCGCTTATACTATCAAGTCAAGTCAAACAAGCATGGGTCACATTAGTGAAGGCCTTTGTCAACTTCCACTCATTTGTCAGGTGGGTTGTCAGTTGTATCCCAGCACAGCACCCAACCCGGTCGTTAACGCCCAGCCCTTATAAAACATGACTAATAACCTAATTAATGCTGGCTTCCCTACTGCTGGCTGACAGTAGCACAACGAGATATAACCACATTATGTTGCAAACAACTGAACAACAGAACAAACAAGGAGCAGAAATGGTTGAGGGAATACACAGATGGATGTATAGTCACTGAATGGAAGTAGCCAATAAAATGCACAATGCCAATGTCTTTTACTAATGCTTTTGTTGGTGGTTCCTTATGTAAATGTCTGAGATTGCATCGCGGCTTGGCTGTGGTAGTTCCGGAGTATTCCAGGGATTCATCTCATTGCTTCCAGGTTGTTCAGGGTTGGCCAGCAACATCCTGTTGATGCACTGTGCCTCAGCCTCAGCCACAAGTGTGAAATAAAGAGCAGAGCAAATGTGTCCTTATGTAACAGCCAGCCTGTCTCCTAATGAGCTCTCCCCTCTGACACTGCCAGAAGCCATTAGTTTCTGGTTCTCAGAAGTGCTTAGAGCCCAGTTTACTCTGCACACAGGCATCCGTGCACATTGCAAATATGCAAGCCTTCCTCAAATCAAAACTGAGTGCGTGTGTGTGTGTGTGTGTGCGCATGTGTGTAGCAGGTGCACATGTGTGTGTTTAGAAAGCAACCTACCGTTTGCTTACTTTACTGTTCCGCCTTGTCTGTCGGGATGTGTCTTGATGAGTTGAACATGTGCTATTCAGTTTTCTGACCATGATATACATTACCCCCCCCCCCCCCCCCCTCTCACACACACACATAAAGAGGAGAAACACACACACTTTTCCTGCATAAAAACCCCATAACCTGCCTCTAAAGCATATAATGTGGTCAGAGCTAGAGACTATGAACTGTTGCTTGCATAAATGACCATCGGGCATTGACATGATATACCAAACCCTTGTTACACTTGAATTAACATATCTCAGATTTTAAAAAATACACTCGGGAGAACTTCTACAGTGACGTTTCGTTGTCATCAATTATTCAGGCCACAGACAGAATCACATTAAGTAATCATCCTGACTTGGCCGTAGAATGCATGCAATGAAACACATGCAAACACATGCACGTCTGCAACTTTTAGAAAGATGCAGCGTCCAGAGGCAACTGCACATATTTACTATTGATAGATACTACTCATATGGGTTCAAACAACGCAGCCACGCTTCATGTTGACAGCTCTGCAAGTATTAACCAATTCAATCTGACACACCTGATGGATCCGCGCCCTCGATCATCCTGAGATGTGGTTATCGATTGGGTGGCTTTGGGCAACCCCTGCTTTAATGATTCATTGTGCGTATAAAGCTTCACGGTGAAATGTAAGTCCATTTGCTCAGCTCTGGGAAATCGCCGACGGCCCGTGACGTATGATCTGTGTTCTGGACCAACCTGACAATAATTGTGTGCGTGGCTCAGTTCAGAGGATTGTTAGCAAATCCAAAGTAGAAAATCAACAGGGACATTTAAGTGGTCTGCTCGTCCCAATTAGTGATACATAGAACGTATTACCAATAGTTGGTTGCTTAAACTGTGACCAATAGTGGTAGTTGTCTTGATCCCTGATTTAACCTCAGCAAAAGATTGCCTGCACAAAGGGGAATCATCTAATGAGGGCGAGTATACATTTTATACTGTTAGTGATGGTAGTCATTTGTTTTTAAGGAATGATCTGATCACACAACAAGCTCTTCCTCAAGCTGGTCTTGGGGAAGAAAGGCAGATCAATTAGATAGCGTATATCAATGGAGTGGATGATTGATTCTCCCCACCTTCCAAGCGTCTTTGAGACATATATGGACATTCCGTGAATCAATGTACCCTGGCCCTCTGACATAAAGTAATTCCTGCCCTGTGGTTTACACAGTTATGTCACATAACAGAGTATTTAAAAACCTTCTGTTTGACAATTAGGTGGAATCTAGTCAGAGCTTCTAGACATGGCTCGAATTAATGAATGTCAAAATAAGTGAGCAAGTCAGCAATGCCAAATACATGATGTGTTGCTCAACCGTCTGTGTTCCCTGGGCCTCCCCAGAGATGGACATGATTCTGAGACTCATTTCAATGTTTCTGTGATGCTAATTGGATTCACTTGCGTTGCAGTGTCCAATTTTCATGATGAAACTAATGTTGTCAATAATGCAGTATGTTTAAAAGATATGTAGGCCTATTATTAAAAATTCGGGAGACAAAAGTGTCTTGTGAATTACATAAATGCTGCAGCATGGTGCGAGAAAATTCCCCCCCTCACACTTTTAAAATTTAAGTAGTTTAAAATTGAAGCTAGCCTCAGTTAAATGTTTTCCACAAAAATCTTGAAATTTCAGATAATTTGCATATTTGACGATATTCTGACTTTGCTGGTGTTTTTGTCTTTGTAGTATCTAACCTTGTTTAGATGTTTTGTTTTAGGGATGTTGTTGAACAAAGACCCAACAATATGGAACTAGTTGTTAGATCTATTGATCTCCACAGAAATACAGAGTGCCTATAGCAGAAACTGCTATGGAACACTGACAGCTAGACAACCTGATTGATGCACAGATAGATGCCGTTCAATTGACTGTTTGATTGTTTGGGATTAGTATTTGTTGCAGTAGTATGTTTTTTCTTTTGGATTGGAGGGAAATGTGGGACTTCAGCACAGCCACGGCTTGTAGACAATTTGTGTTCACAATTTAAATAAACAATCTAGACTATTTGGACTGGCAGGTTAGATAGCCATGCCACTGTTTGACAAGTACAGATTTAGAAGGAGCTTAAAATAATTAACTTGACAATGAAATATTTTGATTGAAAATTGGAGTAATAGCCATTAATGTCACTATCTCCTAATGAATGTTGCTTGGTTGATTATGCTATTTTGCAACCTAGACTCCATTGCATTGTATTGACCCGTTATACAAGTATTATGTAACTTCATTGTATACATTTACAATGAAGTGTCCTTATCTCATGTTCAAATGAAGGATGACTATGGGTGTATTAATATTATGTAATGTCATGTTTTGTCATTTACAGAAAACCATAATGATTTTAGTGCTTTTATCCACTAAAATCATTGTTTGAAGATTAATTTGCAGGTGATATAATTGCTCAGTGATACACATGATAGTTATGAGAAAATGCTATACCTTCTCATAACTAGAATACTAATATTGTTAAACTGATGCATTCACTTTGGCAGATTCAATGTATATGTATCCTTTTGTATTTTTAACCCAGGGTTCTTTTTGTCTACAGGTGAAGCAGATAATGGAGGAAGCTGTCACTAAGAAGTTTGTCCATGAAGACAGCAGTCACATCATAGCGCTGTGTAGTAAGTACACACTTGTGTATCTCCTGTCTTCGCACTCTCTCTCTCTCTCACTCACTCACCCACTCTCTCTCTCTCTCTCTCTCTCTCTCCAACCATCACTCTGCCTCTTACGCACACAGTGTCTAATGTAGCCCTACAGCAGGTGAAATACTGCTGGTCTCTTCGTGACGGACCTGATCTGACGTCAAGAGTCCCCATAATTGTGCTGGTGCATCAATAATATAGCAAATAATCGCTGTGGATCTCCTGGAAACCAGATTTAGTGTTCCCCCACGCGGCGTTGGGTAGCGTGTTATATGTGCGTGTCATTGGCTCTGTGTGCGTTGGTGGATTTCCTGAAACGTTGCCAGTGATACAGGGGCTAATCATGTGCTGTGGCGTGTGACTCACGCTTTGACAACGCATGTTTTCCTTTGGTTCTTTCACTACATGTATCTCTCTCTAGCCTCAGATCAGCCAGATGACAAGTTAGCTGAAGAGCAGTCTTGGAGCCATTTGTAGATGTGGGTGGGTAATATCTGCTGTGAAAGACATGATGTGCAATTCATTGGCTGGATTCACTCTTAAATATAAGGATAGTAGAACGCCAACAGTCTTTGCAAACTTGTTGCCCGTCAGGCAAAGACAAGTGTATTGACCTACAGGTGTGTTTCTTACAAATTACACCAAATACCAGCTCTGTCTCACGGCTGTTTTACCAATCACAAGTCGCTACTGACTCAACCACGTGTGGTTTCTATATAATGTTGTATAATTGACTTCTTCAAGAACCAGGCAGTGTGCAATCTCCCATTGTCCTAGCTGAAATAGAGGAGCGAGGTTGCTGCAAAGCGCTATACAGGTCATTTGACTTCAAGGCACCAATAGGTTATTATAAGCCCAAGGTTAGTATAGGCCATCCCATAGCTTTCCCATCTCCTGTACACACAGGGCAGTTTGAATGAAAGTGACCCCAGCAGGCCACTAAGCAAGTCAGCCACAAGCCTCAAAAACATTTGCCGTCAGGCTGCTTAGAGCAGTCTGATCTCCATGTTGGCCTCTATTACACTTGCCACACACTTACAGTTCACGGGATTGTAAGTGGAGTGCGGACACAGACACAGGGTGTCGAGTCGATCACAGTACGCGGACATTCAAAAGAGTAGTTTCACTTTGTGTTGGATACTAGACGCGCGCCTATTGAGACCTATAGAGTCCACACCTGGGGATAGGGATTGCTCGTTGGATCCAGACCAGAAAGGTAATGCGGGTGAGGCCTTTTGTTCTGGCTGTCAAGAGTGTTCCCTCTTGTGTGTTGTGGCTGAATTGAGGCACAATTCATGGTTGGGCAATCCTCAGCATTGCAGAAACATACAGAAACATGTTTTTTGTTTTTTTTTGTTTTTCAACATATATCAACATGCGTCAAAACAGTGAGAGACAGAGACGGACATACAAGATGTGGTTTAACTAACAAAGAACATGCAAACAGTAGAATGTCTTCTCTAGTGTCTATGTTTGAATTAGCTTATTGTGTTGGAGCAAAGGAAGTGAGTCAGAGTGCAGGTCTTGGCTTTTTCCCATATGGCCCCCTCAAGCAAATTACAATCTGACCCTCTGGAGCTTTTGCTCCGTCGTATCTTGCAAATTGCACTGCACATTTTGTGTGTGCGTGCGTGTGTGTGTGTGTGTGTGTGTGTGTGTGTGTGTGTGTGTGTGTGTGTGTGTGTGTGTGTGTGTGTGTGTGTGTGTTTATGTGTGTGTGTGTGTGTGTGTGTGTGTGTGTGTGTGTTTGAGTGTGTGTGTGTGTGTGTGTGTGTGTGTGTGTGTGTGTGTGTGTGTGTGTGTGTGTGTGTGTGTGTGTGTGTGTGTGCGCGTGCGTGTGTGCACTAGGAGACTTTGCAAGACATTGAGGCTGTCATACTGCAGCTATCAATTCTTTGTACACACAAACGCAAAGCCACTCAGCGCGAACATCACAGTCTATCCAATTGCGCGCAACACCAGAGGATGTCCAGGACGGTCAGATAGTCAGGTTAGCCCTTGTTTTTTTCAGCATGACCATGCAGTATAGCTTCCCTTCGAACTGCCGCCTAGAACCAGGAGATGAACGCGTTTGACGCGCTTAACGGCTGCGCATGACGCCGGTCACGGGGTTAGCGGTGAGACGCGGCCTTGTGGCCGGATCGAAGCAGGGAAATGTGCCGGTCATTGCCCCATCAGGTCCACACTAGCACTCCCCACGCTGGAGCTTGCAGACCAGCGGCCAGCCGATGACGTCGTCTCTCAGAAAAGGTGAAAGGACAAATGCTAATGAGCGTGGACGATGTCACAGTCAGTGATGACTCACCTGCCCCATTTGTGTCTGTCCCCTAATGTTGGTTAATTGAGCTGGGTCTGCCAATGAAGATTAATGCCGATGTTTCGTTAGGAAGCGACCGGTAGCAATGAGGGTGGCGTGTCTCGTCTTGGCCAGCATATGGAATGAGTTAATTAGGAAATTCATATTCAGGCCCACCTCACAAAGCCACACACGGAGAGGAGGAAGACGATTTAAAAGAAAAGGGATGTTGCAACATTGTAAATGGTTTTGGCTCCTTTTAGATTGTTAAGCACATTCTGGTGTGTATCATACTACTCAAGTAATAACGGATAATTGAATGTTGGCATGAAACCTGGTGATTAAATTATCTCAAAATGGAACAAAATTGAGAGATTCTTTTCTAGAATTAAGGTGGATAGAAAGACTATTATATTCAATACCTTTTTTTGGGGGGGCAATAATTAGCTTTTCCAGGAAGTGCTGCAGGAGTGCTGCAATAGAAATAATAAACTTAACAGATTTGTTCCAAATTCACCCTTTTGCAAATCACCCGTCCCTGTGCAGTGTTATGCTTTTTACTAACGGTGCCATGGATTAAAGTATGGCTCACAAATGCATTTGGTTTCCTCTGGACCTATCCACGATGTAACTATGGCAGTCAGCCAGATATGATCAGTGAAGTAGAACCTAATGTTTGCACACAGGGTCTATTCAGCCAATCACAATGTGTGCTAGCACCCAACTGTTGTATAACTGTACCTCACTATGTAGGAGTTCCACAACTTTCTTCCACAGGATTCCGACCACTCACATAACAACCTTTTATCAGCCTCCACGGGGGTGTCAAATCTTCTGAGGAGCTAGGTTTTATTTAAAGACATTGGCAAGTATGCTTGTACTGTATGTGTTTATATTTGTTAGTGTGTGTGTGTGTGTGTGTGTGTGTGTGTGTGTGTGTGTGTGTGTGTGTGTGTGTGTGTGAGAGAGAGAGTGTGTTTGTGTGAGAGTGTGTGTGTGTGTGTGTGTGTGTGTGTGTGTGTGTGTGTGTGTGTGTGTGTGAGAGAGAGAGTGTGTTTGTGTGAGAGTGTGTGTGTGTGTGTGTGTGTGTGTGTGTGTGTGTGTGTGTGTGTGTGTGTGTGTGTGTGTGTGTGTGCTTGTGCATTTGTGATGGGGGAGGGGGGGCATGAGGACGCCGAATGAATGTGTGAGCTGAGGGTTTGTGAAAGTGATTTATCAGATTTTCTATCTTGTCTCCAGGCTAGGTCGTAGAACACACTTGGCCCTTTAATTAAAACACAGCGTTTTCTGTTAATAAATTGGGCGAGGGCAGGTAATTACTAATGATTAAACATGTTCTGCTCATTCTCCTCAATCATTTAATTGCCATTACGCCATAGTCATGGAGCCAGGTGTCTATAAGCAGAGCAGATCCAAGCACTACCGGTCTGGCGATAACAGAGCCACGACACACAGGATCCAGTATATACAGAGAGAACCTTGGGCAAGACATCCCCCTCAGTGTGGTCAAAATGCCCACATATTGAGTGATTTGTGCTTTGCATACAGCAATCATCCAGTCGCAGGTTGGTGTAAAAACTCATTTCTCCAAAACAAAAACGATGAGATTAAGCCTTATTAAGCCTGTAGCGAGGGGGTGAGGAAGCCACCTTGATGTATATAATGGAAACACGGTGGGAGAATAGGATGGCGACATCACAAGGTGAGCCAGAGTTGAGCGTGAACGAGAGAAGGGATGACAGTCAGTGCATTGGCCTGCTGATGTTAGCGTGGAACCCAGAGCTGCTAATGGTCTCATTAGGAATCCCAGTCATGTAATAACTTGCCCTTGAATGGACATCTGGGGCTGAGCATTGCAGGTGGACGAGTCCACGGAGATACATCCAAAAAAAAAAAAAGAAGAAAAGAAGAAAAAGAAATATCACTGGGGAAGACGATTGGTAAAGAAAGGCGCAGAATATTATTTATGGAGCATCAATCTTTTTTTCACCCTGGCAGCTGACTACTCGGGAGCTTTTGACATTTTCTCTGGGGGAATTCAGGAGTTGCGTAGACTTCAGCGGCTTGGTGCCATCGCCTTTGTGGAGTGGGCTCTAGCAGCGGCAGGCCCCTGCGGCTAGGCCAATAACTCTGGGTACCGGCGAAAGCGACGCCAATCAGGGCCTCTGTCCCCTTGAACAAAATCATCTGCCTTTCCTTGCCTTCTTTGAATGCCGCCGCCACCAACCCAGGTTGAATGGCGCGCAGTAATGGCGCCAGATCTCGAGCAACAGCTCGAGCCGAGAGCTCACACGCCACGCCGTACGTGCGCGCGGGTCGCCGTCGGGCTGAGGTCCGGTGGGAGCGTTTTGCGGGGTCGTACACTGCTTGAAAGACGCAATTAAGGAAGGGAACAGCTGCTGACGCCCCTGCTGCTTAGACAGACGAGGCCATCCTGTATGTGTGTGGTCGTCGCCGTGTCGCAGGGGGCAAGGAGGTCCACGCCAAGGTCTCGTAAGTTCCCTCAACAGCTCGGTAAGATTTGTGGTAAGATTTGAGAACGAGAGAGCAGAGGAAAGCTTTAAAAAAATAAAAAAAAAGTCACATTCTTCTCCGCTCCCTCCATCCACACGTTTCCCTGCCGTTATTGAGAAGTGTTGCATTTCATGTACCTGTGATTGACGAGGCAAGATGGGTTCCCTTAACCAACCAGTGAAGAGAGGCCTGGGAGCAGTCTAAAATATCATACATGGCACACAGAGGCCAGGCACAGTCAACTCAGAACGTCGCATTTCACTCACTTATAGCTGACGGGTGGGGAGGCCATTTCTAACAGGTGACACTAAAATACAATCAATCTTACAGTTGTCCAGGTTAACTTGATAAAGTGGTCGGCATGGAAAAACACGGCACAAAGCGACAACCCGATGGTCAATAATGTCACTGCAGGCCGTCGCAGACAAAAGTTTGGCCCTGTGACTTGTTGAGTTATTCAATAAGCACCAGTTAATATATGTATGAATACAGTCCGATTGGCAGAAACCGAAGATAACGGTGGAAACACAGCGAGCAGAAAACAATGCAAATTCAGTCATTCTCCACTCCCCCCCTGTGTGTCTGGGAACCGTAAATCTACTGTCAGTATTTTAATAGTGCACCTCGAACAGCGGCACAGAGAATATCCAATATATTTTATGTGTTTACCCTGGTCATTAATGCTGCTGAAACGTCTCATGTTTGTCTTGTAAAATGAGTGGATGGATACTAAAAACTAAAACGATAGATAGTTCTGCGAGCGGGAGCGGGAACTATTAGCGGTGGCTAGGGACTGGGGCATTTCTCGGAAAAGAGACAAAACTCTCAACTCAAACTCGTTTGGAGCTTCCAATGAGATTAGAATTAATTAGAATTTTTCAACATTTTGAGACATTTTGAGTCCAAAAACAACAAAATGACACCCAGACCTCAAATTCAAATCCAGGCATTCAAATCTTTTTTTTTTTTTTAAATGTGACGGGGGAATGTGGCTGACGGCAGGGCCCACTCGCTGGGCCCCCTCATGGCCCCCCGAGGCCCCGTGACTCCCGAGGCCCCGTGACCCAACATGCTTCTTGCTCGGTGGCTGCCTCTCCTTGAGGAGAGGCGCGGAGGCCACACAGCCCACTCTGGCACCGGGCCGCCGGTCTTTGTGGCGTGGGAGGACGGCACGCGGTGGCCGGTGACTGGAGGATGAACCGCTTGTCCCTCTGAGTGCCCATGGTCTCGGGCGTCTGGGGGAAGCTTGATGCTGGGACTGGGTCTTCAAGGATGTCCTGCCAACGGGGTGGCCCGGGGTCTTCCCCCAGAGAACACGTCCACAAAAGGCAATGGTGCCCTACGCTGTGATATTATGATCCAGTCTTTTGGTACACAAATGAGGTATTGCATTTGACTAAGGGCATTTTTTTCTCAATTCAGTTGGAAAAGAAAATATGGCCAACAAGAACCAATTAATTTACTTAACTTGGATAATGATGTATAAAATAATCAAAACTATACATCATTGGATTCTGTTCATGGAACATGCGTGTCATTGTACAGTAGCTTACCTCATCCATGGCTTGGGTTTCTCGCAGTTGTAGAAGAAGATTTATTTATGTGCTGTTGTCTCTCAGTGGTAACATTTTGTGTAACTGTTTTCCCTCAACCGTAGTGAATTTGCAAGTGAGTGTGTAATAAGAATGATGTGTTTTGCCCCAAATGTTGGAAGAGCACAGAGCTCTACTATCTACGTGATAGATGGAATTGCTCATAATAGCACGCCATCCATATTCATATTATTCGTTCCATAATTTACGAGTCGTAATGACGTAAAGTACTTTATATCAGTACTCCTTGTCGCCAAGCACCCTACAATACTCATTGGAAAAACCCAAAGAGTGACTGTGGCTGCAGACGGCTACCCACAAACTACAAACACACACACACACACACACACACACACACGCGCACACACACACACACATGCCCGCGCACACAGACACACACACACACACACACACACACACACACAGACACACATGCCCACGCACACAGACACAGACACACACACACACACACACACACAAACAGACACACACACACACACACACACACACACAAACAGACACACACACACACACACACACACACACACACACACACACACTCACATAGCGGCCACATCAGGACAGGTCTGGGTCCCGTGCAGCCCATCTGAGAAAATACAATGTCATTCAAACTTCCAATCGAAAGGCTTTATTTCAGCACCCGTGTGTTGGGATCGGGGCTACAGTGAAAGAAGCGTATCGCTGACACACCCAATCACTCGCACACGTCTCCCCACTCGGGCTTTTCCTCATGCGGTGGCTTCTCTGGTCTCGCTGGCCATGCCAAGTGTCCACACACAGCGGTTTAATATTGATCCCCGCCGGACCACCCATCAGCGGCTGATCTGCTCTCGAGAGCCGACGACACAGGAGTCGGGGCGACGCCGTGGCCGTGTTTTATCTCTCTGTCTCTCTGCTGGCTGCACCCCAGACACCGCGACTCCACCAGGCTGGTCCGTGGAGATCAATGGCGGTCCTAGCAGCCTGACTTGCAAAAGGAAAAACTTTATCTCTGGCTGTCAGGCGCTATTGGATCACACACATGTAGACGCACATGCACAAAGGGACTCATCCACAAGCCTCCAGACTCCAGAGGTCAGAGGGCTGAATGAGTTTATTTCACAGTTCTGTCAGATATGTACATACATACATATATATACACATACATATACATCTATATCTGTAACTGACAAATTGGTAGCTTAATGAATTGCTACAATGATGCAAGAGCACATAATGGGCTTGTGAATGGAAAGGTTTGATGAGGCCAACCGACCAATGATTTATGCATGTATTTATACCAGTGGCTATTTAATTGCAGTATGTGGAGATAAATGTTTTGGCTGCATTCATTCAAATGAAAATTGAAAAATATATGAATTCATCCATATTGCCGGTTCTATTTCACACAGTGCATTATATATTATTCAGTTTTTACAGAATGTCGTTGAGCCGTAGAGAAGAGCTGCTCTCGGACGATCCAAAGCAATCTAATCTAATTAAACCATCAAAATAAGCACTCTGTAAACGGCAAAGCTATTGTGTTATACCCTTCTGGTGGAATAAGACCATCTCAGCAGAACAATCATTCTTACAAATTCATGATTTTGTGCTGGACTCGACCCACGCAAGAAGTGAGACTGTTCTAATCTAATGGTGTTTTAATCTAGAGCCGAGAATACGCAACGCATTATTAAAATACAGTCAGCTCTGTATAGCTATGCACATACGTGATCGTCAAAAGCGTGACTTCAGTATCATACCATAGTTTGTTGGCCTACTGGTTTTATTCTTAGGTGTGATATTGCGTTGCATAACTCATTTGTTATGCAAGTTAGTCACTCCTGCCGACTGATAGAATCAAATCAACGATTCTGTACTTGAAGAACAAGCGTATTGTGTAGCTTAACCTTGCCTGTACATCCAGAAGTCCAGCTCCGTGTTGACATTGACGTGGTCTTGTGCCAGCATCAAAGTGTACATACAGTACAGCATCCTCTCTGCCCCCCCCCCCCCCCCCCATGCGCTGTCTCTCACCACTTTTTCACACTGTTTATCCAGCAAGTCCCCATTGTGTGCGGTGGCAATGTTTCCTGGAAGCAAGCCCACTGGAAAAAGTTTGTTCAGAACAACATGTGCTGGGAGTAGAAGTTTAAACTCCACTTACCCTTACATGTTGACAAGTTTGGTTCTGCCTGCTGTTTAATATTCTGACTCATGCTCCATGGGTGTGACTATGGACTCTCTCTTTCCCAGAAGCATCTTTTGTTCACCCATGAACAACACCAATGTGTTGCATTGGGGACATGAATTGGTCGTAAAGGTAACATGTTTTTTACTATCATATTCTAGTAGTTTATTCAGTATATTCAGTTACTTTGGGGGGTATTTTTATGGACAGAAATGTTTTTCTCATTGGCTCTGATGGGTGCCAGGCGATGTCATGTATGTAGGGTGAGTGACATCATCAGGGCCCTAACTCAGGTCCAATCAGAAACAACCATGAAAATCCCCCCGGTTTGGTGAAGGTAGCCTGCGGTCCCTCTAACATCTCCCATGGCGAGGAGAGACCACCGCTGAGCCACCGTAGCTCTGTCAGGGGGGGAGGGGGTTACGAGACAGGCAGCCCTGGTGACCAGAGTGAGGCTGTGAGAACCGATACCCACTCTCACCTCTCTCACGCTTACTTTAATCCCGCCCTCCCCCTCCTCTCGTGTCTCACCTCTCTCACTCCCACGCCGGCGCGGCGAGGCCGGGCCTCACCTTCCGCGTGGCGTGCGTGCGATGAGCCTCGCTCCGCCGTTCAGTTAACGAGCAAAGTCGGCACCTCCCAGATAAAGCATTGATCGTGGGTAATGGGAGCCTGCTGGCAGCGGTCGGAGAGCCAGAGACGTATGATGCATGGGAAACGCTGCCAATGTGTGTTTGCTTAATCATGTAGGGGGAACAAATTATCTCCAGCCTCTTCATGATGGGTAATAGCGGGACTTAATCTTATTTTTCGCAATTTAACTGTGGAAAAGGGAAAATTGTGCGACGCAAGGACGACATGCCGTATTCTTTACCTGTCTTGACAACTCTTTATTACATTGAATCAAAGACTGACTGATAGCTCACTTACACACAGACTCATATAATCACAATACAAAAAAATAAAAACAGCCCCACACTTTATGTATATAAGCTGCATTGTTTCTAACACACAAGCATCGTAAATATGTATTTTTTTACACACATCTGAATAGCGCACTTAAAGGGGAATTGTTATACTGTCATACGTTCTAACATAAAGGAATTTTCCTCATGCACGTGTCGTGTCTGTAACTGTTCCAACAATCACAGAACAGTTGGACCGTTGACGTCATGGGAGCTGTCCAGACCGTGAACACCGCAACGTCAACGCATGCAAAAGATTGTCTCCATAGAGCCACCGTGTTTGGTTTGTCGACCTATCGACTGCTGCGGTGACCTCCCCAATTACACAGAGGCCTCCCAGGCACGCCGACCCGACCCGAGTCCACCAGAGTCTCTCCCCATTGAGCCGAGCCAGCACGACATGTGACCAGACGTGGCGAACAGTGTGAACACGCTCACACGCCAACCCAGTGACATTTCAACTGTTGTATTCCCCCGTCGGCCTCCGCGGGGTCAAAGGTCAGCCAGACCTGCTTGGCCATGCCTTTCTTGCTTCGCCACACACACACAGACACACACACACACACACACACACACACACACACACACACACACACACACACACACTCACAATAACACAAAACGCGCTGGTGATTTACGTTCTCTTCAAGTACCCTTCAACGTGGTTCTTATATCACATCACCACATATCACATTGCCTCCCCTGGAATTGACCGGGAAGGTGATGGCTTGTGTTAAGCCACACAAATCATGAGGAACGGCACATTCCTGCACCTCTTCAGCTGGGGCGTGTGTGATTTATCCTTCGCCTTTGGGGCGATAAACCAGGCGAGTGGGCCGGTTCTGCACCGCGGATGCATGTCACATCTTCTGTCCCCGACGGCCTGGAAACTTCTGATGGGCTTGAAGGCCGGGCTTAGGGTGTGGCTGTTGCGTCAGAGAGAGAGAGAGAGAGAGAGAGAGAGAGAGAGAGAGAGAGAGAGAGAGAGAGAGAGAGAGAGAGAGAGAGAGAGAGAGAGAGAGAGAGAGAGAGAGAGAGAGAGAGAGAGAGAGAGAGAGAGAGAGAGAGAGAGAGAGAGAGAGAGAGAGAGAGAGAGAGAGAGAGAGAGAGAGAGAGAGAGAGAGAGAGAGAGAGAGAGAGAGAGCGGGGCTGATCTGTACGACATGGCAATGAATGGAAGGGGGGGGGGATACAAGAGGTGTCTGCTTTCTCAAGATTGTTGAGAGAAGCGTGATGGAGGGGCGAGGGAAGGAGAGAGAGGAAGGTAAAGCGAAGTGAGAATAACGAAGCGATAATATCAAAACACACCCACCAGCACGTGTTAGTGTGTATAATCTGTCTGCTGAAATGTGTTCAGCTGCCGTGTACCATTTAGGTGTGTGTGTGTGTGTGTGTGTGTGTGTGCCTGCGTGTGTATGTGCGTGTGTGTGTGTGTGTGTGTGTTTGTGTGTGCACGCGTGTGTGTGCATGTGTTTGTGTGTGTGTGTGCGTGTGTATGTGCACGAGTCTGTGTGCGTGTGTGTGCGTGCGTATGTGTGTGTGTGTGTGTGTGTGCTGTAGGGTCTCTTGCGTGAAAACAAGGAAAGGTGAGGTGAGTGTGACTGAGACAAGATGAAAGAAGAAAGATGAGGGATTTGAGGAGTGTGCGTGAGTGTTAGTGTGTGTGTGTGTGAGTGTGTGTGTGTGTGTGTGTGTGTGTGTGTGTGTGTGTGTGTGTGTGTGTGTGTGTGTGTGTGTGTGTGTGTGTGTGTGTGTGTGTGTGTGTGTGTGTGTGTGTGTGTGTGTGGTCTGTGACGTCTGTGCAGACTAAATAAAGCCTTTTGGAGTGCTGTTGGCTATGGTCGTTGTGTGTCCCTGACTCCCTCTGTGTACTCTTCTCTCTCTGTCTTTTCTGTCACTTTTAAGAATAAATGGTGCTATAAACTTTAAAAATATATCACCTTTCATTGAGTTTACAAATGTGTATTCATATTTACGCGGTGTGATCGTGCACGTCAAACTAAATGATCCACACTAAAATGATCCACACTACCTCACGACATTGGCAAACAAGCACATCGCTGGACTCTCAGTGGGTCGTCTGCCTGTCATCCTTTTGTTTTGTTTTTTAACCTCCCAAATAAATAAGGGGGGAACCTGTTCCCGGTCCAGTCCTGGGTCTGGGACTGCACCCTGAACGCAGTGAACCCATCAGCGCCACCATGTCTCCAGTGTTTCTAGCTGTTGGGACTCGGACTCCCTCTCTGGATCCCTGTTGGGCTGGATGCGTTCCCACCCGGCAGACGCGTCCTGCGCTCATGATTCTGACGCGCGCCTCATCCCACTCCAACACCAGAGGGTACACTCCCAGCCCTCCTCTTCCTCCCCGTCCACAAATAGCCAAGGCTGCAGCCGAGGAAGAGAGAGAGAGAGAGAGAGAGAGAGAGAGAGAGAGAGAGAGAGAGAGAGAGAGAGAGAGAGAGAGAGAGAGAGAGAGAGAGAGAGAGAGAGAGAGAGAGAGAGAGAGAGAGAGAGAGAGAGAGAGAGATGCTTTCACATCAGCCAGCCGCTTGCATTGTAGCACACGCTATGCTGGCTACGTCATGGCAACGGCTCATATCCAATGGCAACCGGAGTGGAGGAGAGCGCAAAAAAAAAAAAAAAAGCAGATGCAGATTGGTTGCTATGCCAACGCGCCTGACCCCCTCAGCCACTTTTACACACGTTCTCTCGCTGTCCTTTCCTAACGCGCTCCCTTCCCGTGCCAGAGAGCGGAGAGACGACGGTCCGAGAGACGCACACCAGGAAGGCTGGTGGTTTGCGTCGTGCGAGTTGGAATCCCCCCCCGCGGCGCGCGGGCTCTGCTGCCGCGGCGCTTTGCCTGCGCCGACTCAAACACTGTTCACTTGTCCTTCTCCTGGCTGCAGCAGCGCAACACAAATGTCAGCCACAGTCACCCGATGCATTGCCTTTGTGATGTTGTTGCCGTGTGTGTGCGCCACCCAGTGACACTGTCAAAGGATGGCCAAGCGTCGGAATACAAGCTCGAATGTGACGATGTGAAAGATTTAACAATGCGTTGAGTGTTTGTTCAGAGCACAATGATCCTGGTACACCTGTAGTGCACGCTGCTTTGGCGCTCTTGCTTTGGCGGAGCTAACAACAGGCCTAGAGCACTCAGCTGCACACATACTTTAGCTCATGTGTGAGGAAGCAAAACGACAACAAGAGAAAAAAGCGGGGTTAGTATGGGCTTTGAAAGGAGGAGATAAAGCGCTACAGCTGAGTTTTGACACAAGTTGTTCAGCGCGCTGGCTTTTGGCTGCTGGCTGTTCTTTAAGCTAGTGCTGGCAGCCGTGGCCGGTGGAGGGGCTCGCGTTGAGACACAGTGTGGTTGCACTGATGTTGTTGTTGTTGCCGTTTACATTCCTCTGAGTAAATGCTAGCAGCCGATGCACAAACCTAGGCTCAAATCTTACACATTGTCACTTTCCGGAAGTATTTGGGGTTCTTCTTAAAGGAGGCTTCACGATGGCCCACGTTCAGACATCGGTGTCGTGTATTTTTTTCCCGATGGCTTTTTTCGTTCTTTCCGTCATCTTTTTTCGTCTTGTGTTTCTCGCCATGTTTGTTTCATCCTGTGCTTGCACTCTTGCAATCTTTTTTTTTTTTTTTTTGGTCTCGTTTCTGTCTTGTTGTGTACGCAGGAACCCAGTGGGACGGCATGAGTCACAGTCAGTGGAGTCTGATCACATGACAAAGACAGAAAAGGACTCAAGTTTTCTATTATTATCCGTTCTATTGACTGCATCGTTTTGTTCTCCAGCTGATCTAAAAGGAAGCCAGCATGCTCTCAGTGGAAGTCCTCTCACTGGCTGCTGAGAGGGACACATCTGCATTCATAGATGCATTTTTTACTTAGTTTGACAAAGATTTCAATTATTTCCAAGCATTTTACAGAGTAGGAAAAAAAACAAGCATCTCCCTCCAGACCTTGTTTTTATCCAATCCTGGTGCGTGTACGTTTGAGTGCGGCTCAGGCCGGAATGTTCTGCCCGAGCCCGGCCCGCGTCCGACAGAACAGTAACCGAACCCATCCCAAGCGCGACAGGCATCAAGCTTTTTATGTCCGAACCCAACAGCAACTGCAAGGCATTTGGAGCGGTCAACATGCTATGGGTTAACGCGCTGGTAAATAGACAAATTCAAATCGCGCAGATGTGACCGAGCCCGACCCGAACCCGAGCATAATTTGTAAATATTTGTCTGAACCAAACCCAGTCCGTCGGGTACCGTCGGGCTGGGGTCTGGTATCCATCCTCTGGTGTCAGTGGGGGGCATGCACACACATGTGGGAGGGGGCTCAGTGAGGGAGGCTGTCGTTTAGGGCGGGCTTCACAGTGCAACAGATCTGTGAGACGCTGCCAAGGTGATGTGGAGCGAACGTGGCAGTGTTTTAGTACTCCGCACGCTTCCCTCCACAGATCAATTAATGCAATCTAATCCTATCGATTTCACAGGTAGGTGCACACAAGCACAAAGACACACACACACACACACACACACACACACACACACACACACACAGACAAGCACATTCACCCATTCACACATTCACATCCAAAAACAATATTTGCACATTCACCTCTACTTGCACATCATTGTGCTCAAACAGTTGACCTGCTAAATATGTTGCTTGCATGTGGTTGGTCGGAAAACATTGCACAGTATCACTGTGCGATATAACAGTTTAACATTGGAAACAACTGCAATTTAAAGTTTGACTTTAAAAACTAGCACAATAATGAGGTGGACAGCATAAAGGTACTTCAGTAGGCTACTGTGACAAAAGTTTGTTCATAGCTTATTTTCCCTCAAATTTTGTTTGGCAACAACAGAGGCGATATGTCATCATGCTTGGATGAATTTCCCTTTTGTTACACCATTAGGCCTACATTTTTACTTTTAACATCGTTTCCTAATGCCAGTTAATTCTGTATGTTGGAATACTCTGCAACTCCGCTAACAGCCAAAGTGCCCTCGTTATCTGCTATTGTGTTGTAGTGTGGAGAGTGCAGAGTGCACTCTCCACACTACAGATGGCAGTGCATTGACACAGCTGTAACAACTGGCTGCTACAGACTCACTGAGGGATTGGAGTTGAGCTGAGACACGGCCCATTCGAACACAGAACCAGAACCAATAAATATAGACAGGTGTAGCAAGCTCTTGTTCCCCCCCCCCCCCCAAAAAAAAAACACACAAAAAAAAACAACAAACTCTGCAATAGTATCTACACCTGTGTGGAGTGTGAGCAGCCGGCGAGCCTTGGACCAGCACCATCCAGACAGACACGCTCCCGGTCTCCTCCCGTGTGTGTGTGTGTGTGTGTGTGTGTGTGTTCTGAGCTTGACGTGTGTGTGTGTGTGTGTGTGTGTGTGTGTGCCGCAGGGTTTGTGGGCAAGCCCAGAGAATTCCCTGATTATTCTTGACATGAGATGGGTGGCAAGCGGTTACTGGAAACAATGCAAAGCAAACCGGTAGACAGACGCGGAAAAACTCGCCAGGATGTCGAGGAGACGACGATGATGGATGAAGATGATAATAATGATATCTTAATAGGATCCCTTGATTAGCTCAGGAGTAGAGACCAGGCTGGAAGCCACATGATAGGACGATGCCTTTAACCGGCATTGTGACTTGTGTCATCTAGAGCCTCATTGTGTTGCATTAGCCTTTTTGTTCTGTTGCGGTGATGGGCACCTGGGGGTGGGAATGGGATGGGGGAGGGGCAGTCAGTGTGTAGATGGCAGCGGCTGTGGTGTATAGCGTGGCTCCGGACGGATAGGGCAAAACACACAAAATGGCAGATTGCATCACGTTTTATTTTTCACCCAGCATGACAGCGTGGCACTTCACATGCCGGGCGTGTCTGTCCTTTGAGTGCACGCACACACAAACGAAAGGGAAAGAATCCGCACAAATAATTGAACAAAGCAATTTAACAAAAATGGCTACTGAGGAGCCAAGAGGGGTTTAAAGGGACTATAATCTTACATCGCAATAACCATTAAGACAATCTACATTTAAAGATCCATCAATATAATAACACATGTTTTACTCCAGTAAATGTGATTATTGGGCATGATCATTGTAATTAGGCAGTGTTCCCCAGATTGTGGAATACACATGATGATGTTGTCAACAACACATCATTTATTTTGTCTTGTGTTGCTGCACAGTTGAGAATCAATAATCGGCGCTCGGATACTTTTTCGCACTCAACATGTTTTGTTACATGGCATTAACCAAATCGATGCGTCATTTAACCAAAAGACGGGCATTATTGCTGCAGACAATTATGCGGCTGTGTCGGTCCAATGGAAAGTGCCTCGTGATTCATCGGCGACCGCACGTTCCAAAAGCAGGAGAATCCTCTCTGGTCGTGACTCGGGAGGGAAGTGCACCGCGTGTGAGTGGGCGGGAGGGTGGGCTGCATTCATAGGGACAACCAGGCTGACAACTGATTCCCGATACATTTCAAAGTCCTGCGCACACGACTGTTAACCAACGCCAACTCAGAGTCAAAGTCAGGCGGCGCAGCCGATGAGGGAGCCACCGATCCCTGACCCAGGAGGACCTCTCAGGATCAGCGGCGGCTCGGAGGAAACGCTGCCGCTGCAGTCGTTGGTGCTGAAGCGTCTCGGAGCTCTGTGCCACAAACCTTTCATCACAGAGTGTGTTCATGTAGTATCGTAAGACAAGAGAGATTCTTAAAAAATGTACAGATTCTTAAGAATGATTACGCATTTTTTCGGAGAACAATGCTTACATAGTTCACACGTTATCCTATAAGATAAGATAAGAAAACACTTTATTTGTCCCGCAAACGTGGACATTCACAGTCACAGCAGTTTAGATATAAGAATATAGGATCAGTTTAAATACAGAATAAGATAAAGAGATGAAAAATATTAAATAATTATTCTAAAAAATGTGTACCCTGACATCAGTATAATTCACCGTTAATAATCAATGACATGACGATGTGTTCCCGTATTATGTAGACTCTTTCGACACAAAAGTGTTCATCTTATATGTTTCCCCTAACTCATGTAGTGTATCATTAGTCAATACCCTCACCGGTATGGAGGTTTTGGCGTGGAGTTACTGTGCTCGATATTCGACGAGGGCTCAGAAAAGCACTTGCCTAAACATATTCCTCATAATGCTTTTTTTTGTTCAGGCCACCTGAAATATAATTGCAGCGTTTAGGTAGAAGAGCGATCACAAATGGAGGCGTACGTTCTTCCCCCTCACATTATTGGTACAATATATCTGTCCCTCTTGATGGAGCATCTCAATGGTAAAGGTTTATTACACATTTGAAAGCTGCTACATTGCATCCTGCTCACTGTAGCTTGCTGCAGACTAAAGAAGATGGCGGGAAAAAAAGACACAAAAAATGTTCCAAGCTAATACAAATTCAAGACTAATAATGCTTCACTGTGCAAATTCCCTCTACAGGGCTTGTACTGTCTGTATGTAAGTCAGATCTTAATGACCACCTCCATTTCGGAAGTCTCGAAGCTTAGGAATGTAAATGGTAGTAATGGTGTTTTGGTCATTGTTTAGTCATGAATCGTGACGTTCCAAGTCATTATGGGGAGACATTGTTGTGTTTGAAACCGCCACAGTGTTTCTCATACAAGACGTGGCAAAACAAAGTTTTGATAAGCCCGGGTAACGGTATATTTATGTTTATTTAGGATTTTACATTACAACAACTCTCTTGAGCTCTCTCAAAATGGTGGAGTATCGCCAACATGAAAAATCCCATGATGCATTGTGAAGTATATAGAATAGAATAGAATAGAAATACTTTATTAATCCCATGCTGGGAAATTCGAAGTACAAGCCCTATTTGCTCAATCACTTCCATCTGCTAGGCAATGCTTTGGCATTTAACTTGGCTTGTCATCACAATGGTCACAAATGTCCCTACCCCTTTACCAGATCAGTCAATACCTAGTCTCGCAAATCAGACCTTTGAATTATAATCTAAAATCTGCAAATAAACAAATCTGGGCATTTCTCTTTCTTTGCTTCATAATTGTTGCAGGGGACGCCAATCTATGAGTGTGTAATTGGCTGAAGGCAAACTCGTCCAGTCACTTCAACGTCTCTGGTGGGAAGACACGCACCCGGTCGGACCACCGTGGTGCTCCGAGCGTCTGAATACGTCTCTGACCACCGGAGAATCACTCACACCCTTTTTTGTGAAAGCTGTTCTGAGCATCTCTGCGTGACTGCACCCCTTTCATTTTTTGCCCTCTGGTCCAGGCTTTGAGCCCCCCCCCCCCCCCCCCACCCACACACACCACCACCACCGACACATTATCTGCTATAGCCTAGTATTACTGCTGCCGAGTCTGATTCATTACATCGCTTGTAACAGGTTTAGCTTTTGCTGTCTAAATTCAGATTTGTGGTTCCAGCTCATCGAGCCGGACCATCGGCTCGTGTCAAGCAGCGTTTCCGCTCGCCGGCATTTCCTGGCCGCTGGGCAATTATGATTTTATTGGCCGGTAAACGTAAAACTTGAAGGCCATTTTGGCCAGTCGTCTTAATTTTGATTGCGTCTATTAATTAAAGCAGCACAACACAGCAACATGATTACAATTTCAATTACGATATTTGAGTGAATGATAGTAAAATAACATTGTTTTATTGAGCGTCCGTTGACGTTGCACGTTGCAAATTGTCGGTGGATATGCGTCGGCGTGTGTCTGAACTGAACGCCTGGACTGCTACTGCCCTCCTGCGACACACACTCGCAACACCCCCTGCAACCCACATTACAGGTGCTTTCACACCCAGGCTGCCTGGTCCTTTGTCGAACCCTGGAGCATTACCCTTGATGGTATGAGTCGTGTGTGGGGGGGGGGGGGTGGGACACTCTTTCAAACACTGGTGCGCTTGAAAACGGGGGGTCTCGGCCCGCTTTCATGTCCAACTCTGTTCCGATTCCCTCTGGGTGAGGGACGTGGTCCGACCCAGCTACCGCAAGCAAACCAAAGAACGTGTGCGTGGTCGGGTTTAATGTACACTTTTGCGGCAAACTTGAAATGATGATATTCAGCCAGGTACACTAGAAGCAAACCATTCAGACATGGTGCACTAGAACCAAGCCATTCAGACACGGTGCACTAGAACCAAACCATTCAGACACGGTGCACTAGAACCAAACCATTCAGACACGGTGCACTGGAACCAAACCATTCAGACATGGTGCACTAGAACCAAACCATTCAGACACGGTGCACTAGAACCAAACCATTCAGACACGGTGCACTAGAACCAAACCATTCAGACATGGGGCACTAGCGTGAGCCACAAAGATTAGACCCGTGAACAGTAGCGCGCGGGAAAAAACGCCTTCTTATGAAAAACCACGATTGCTTGGCTCTGTTCATAAACATGTTGTTTTGCACACGCTCATATCATTTCAAACGCGCCACACGTGTTGTAACGGCAGTTCAATTGAACTTTTGGCCGATAAATTGGAATCTTGTGCCGTCCAATTGGCCTGCGTGAGTTACAAGGGTCTTTCTCCAGGCTCTTGTGTACTCCCAACTAAGAGACCCTGGGAAACAATGCTAGTCAGCACCTGACTGTGTTTTGTGTGTGTGTGTGTGTGTGTGTGTGTGTGTGTTTCATCCCCCTCTCTCCGTGCCAGGCGCCATCGAGGCGTGCCTGGGCCACATGCTGAAGCGGCGGGCGGCGGGCTTCCTGCGCAGCGACAAGATCGCCGCCCTGTTCACCAAGATCGGCAAGGTGAACGACACCACCAGCGACGTGTGCTGCAAGGTGCAGGAGCAGCTCCAGCAGCAGTCGGACGGCTCCAGGTGGGTTCTCCTCAAACTACCAAACGTGTGGTCTTCACACTCGGGCTTTGGACGGTGTGGGGTTTTGGTGTGGTCAGGACTGCAGCAGAGTCCCATCTCCCCATCTTCTGGAAGAGACTCAAGAGTCACTTGTTCAGAGTTCACCTGAGTTCAACTGACCCCCCCCCCCCTCCCAAACAAACAAAGCCCTACCCTCATGCTCTTGTATGTTGACAGTCTTGGCATAATCGCCAATTCCAGAGATGTTGTATACTAGAAATGGTTAACCTAGCAATTGAAATGCTTGAAACTTGTTCTGGTGACTTTCTTACTGTATTAGCAGCAATGACATGTTTCACCTTCTTATGACAAATGTACTCTTTGTAAGTCGCTTTGGATGAAAGCGTCTGCTAAATGCCCTCAATGTAAATGTAAATGTAAATGTGTGGAGGAACCAATCCCCCTAGCGGTTTGGGTGGGTGAGATTAAACGCCCGTAAAGGGTGACAGCTGGGAGTCCAGGGGGTTCTGCAGGGCCTGAACCCGGGTTCACCCCCGAGGAGCGCCTCTCTGGACGCTAATGGCCTCGCCTCGCCACGCCGCGCGCGGCGAGGGCTCCAGGACGTTTCATTGGTTGCTCTTCGTTTGTTCCTGTAAAAACGATGTCATTCAAAAGGATATTGAAGGTTTGAGTGAGAAGCGCAGCACATGGTTTTTAGTTTGGACAGTGTTCAGGTGCAAAACAAAACAGCTTGTTGAAAGAAGGACCTTTCTTTCGGATTATTGTCGCTCTAAAGACTGGATGTTGGACGACTTGTCAGACCACACTACCACGTTTTCTTTTCCTGATATCAAGGACATTGTCTGGCGCTCTGGGAGATATGTGTAAAACATTGTCCGATGTGTAAACAAGTCTAATCTGAAATAAATCGTTTCTCAATCAACGATTAACATGAGGACGCAAGAAAGGGTAAATATTGAAAGCCAAACTGAATTCATCATCGCGGACATAATGGTGTGGGTTCTGTCTGTCAGAAACCATCCAAATATAGCTGGGACACCATGAGAGCGGAGCTCTCCGCCACGTCATTCGCATCGTATCTCATATCATTCTCAAATGTAAAAAGGTTAATGTCGTCGTTGCCATTATTGTTACATCCTACCTCCTCTCCTGAATGTAGGCCGTTTCCTTCATCCCTCAAAGGAAAGACACTACAGCCTTTCTGTCTAGGGGCGCAGTATGAACCAAAGCCGGTAGGCCCATGTAGGCTGCATTTGCGTGAGTCATGCTTCTGACCGCAACCGACGTGTCAGAAGACGTATCCAACACATGGATATATACGTCTTCCAAATGCAAGGCGCCGCCGCATGAGATGAGACTAATGCGTGTCAGTCCCATGTTTAAATTAGCCATGCATTCTGGGAAACGCTAAAACAAATGAGCCCCACAGACAAAAGAGCAGAAGGTCTGTGCTTCCCTCTGCCCTGCGCCAACCCCCCCTCTGAGGCTGGCTGCCATGGTGGGGGGCTGGCCTGAGGCCTGGGGGCCTAACCTGCTGAGGCAGGGCTGCTGAGGCAGGGCTGCTGCTGCCAGGCCCGTCGCAGGAAGCAGGACGCTTCAGTCTGAAGGTGTGATTCTACATCTCACGTGTTTGTCCCGCGAGACATATACAGATTTTTTTTTTTTTTTTTTTTTTTTCCTGGCCATCGGCTGCGTGGCCCTAATAATCACACAGGAGAAGTGTGTGTTCGCGAGGAGCACCTGTAATTAGAATCTAACTCTATAATCTAATCCAGCTGATTAATTTATGCTTGCCTTTTTTTTTCTTTTTCTGTGTGTGTGTGTGTGTGTGTGTGCGTGCGTGTGTGTGTGTGTGTGTGCTCGTGTGTGTGCGCCTATATTCAATTGTATGGTAGCACAAGTACCTACTCAAGCCTGCAAAATAATGATAATGAATAATTGGACACACACACAAAAGAATCTCCCCATACATGTAACGCGCTGTAATGGACCGCATCATCCCAGCGATGCGGTCCCCGTCACCACGCTTCCGCCGATCAGTGACCCAAACGGATCACGCCGTTGGGCTTCTGTCGCCTGCAGTGTGTGCAGGGTCCCCCCCCCCCAACATAACACGCTGCCTGCCATTGGTCCACGCTACCGCGAGATGAGAGGGGTTAGACATTCGCGTGAGCGCTCAAGCAGGCGCCACGGAGATGGTCGGACGCGAGCGCCTGACGTCATCAGACAACCAGCACGCACACATACACACACGCGCAACCGCACACACACACGCATGCACTCACACACACGCGCAACCGCACACACACACGCATGCACTCACACACACGCACGAACACACACACATGCGCACGCACGCAGGCACGCACGCACACACACACATCGTGACGACTGTGTCGTGCCCGGTTGAAATCGGCATGCTTGGGACAGTTTTCCCCGCGACAACAGAAAGAAACTGCATGTGTTCACCTTGTGGTTCTTCTTGTGCTGGCTCACAGTGTTCTGAGCGAGCAGCCTCACCTCCCCGCGTTACCTGTGATCACTACGGGGCCTCTGACTGGGAGCCTCTTCTCATGCAACATACACAGACACAAAATTTATATCCGCACCGGATATAAATGTCTAAAAAAAATAAAGCGTTTTAATTACAGCGGTGGCTGGTCTATCAGATTAGCAGGAGTCGACGCGGAGTCTCCATAGGGAAATTAGTCAGTAGTCATTAGGGTTTCAGGTTTTACGTGGTTCAGACCGAAAACAAAATAACATCACATGTAATGGAATATTTAAGAATAGGAGGTTCTCACATCGTTATGGGAGGGCGAAGAAACGGGAACGTTCAGCAGACGAGCAATATATTTCACAGTAACAATAACAATTCTACAGCAGTGTGTTGGTGCAAAGTTATCACCGATGGCACCTCATCAGAGCCAAAGCCTGTGTTATAAAATATATTCATCACTTTTACTCAACGTTTGGCTAAAGGCTTTGTGTGTCTGTGCGTGTGTCTCTTTGTGTGTGTGTGTGTGTGTGTGTGTGTGTGTGTGTGTGTGTGTGTGTGTGTGTGTGTGTGTGTGTGTGCGTGTGGGTGTGTGTGCGTGTGTGTGTGTGTGTGTCTGTGCGTGTGTGTGTGTTTGTGTGTGTGTGTGTGTGTGTGTATGTACGCTGCATGTGATGTACATTTGTACACACACACGCAGTATTATGAAGAAGGGCTTTGGTGTGTTGGGGCTCCTAAGTGCAAGCCATGATGTTTCAGAGCCCATTAATTCTGCATTAGTGAGAGCCACATGGCAGCAGCACCAAGGCTGTGGGGAGAGGTTCCCATGGATGGGGGAAGCACACACACACACACACACACACACACACACACACACACACACACACACACACACACACACACACACACACACACACACACACACACACACACACACACACACACACACACACACACACACACACACACACACACACACACATACACACACACACACACACACAGACACAGGGACGCAAACGCCTGTTATGTTATGCAATGCAAGCTCATTGCATCCCGCAATCTAGGCACAAATATGTCCTTTATCAGAGAGCGATATGGGGCGGTGGGCAGCACAAGTAAATCCAGGTTCAGGAGCGATGGTGACACCATATGTCTGTATCTCTGCTTGTATCTCTGCTTGTTTCTATATGCCACTGCAGCCGCGCACTCTTGCTGTCACATCCTATTTGCTGTTATTTCCCCAGCGAGGGGCTGCGCAAGGCATTAGTAGCCATTATTGTTTATGGATCAAGACCAACCCCCCCCCATACACACAGACATACACACACACATGCACACACACACACACACACACACACACACACACACACACACACACACACACACACACACACACACACACACACAGACACACACACACAGACACACACACACACACACACACACACACACACACACACTCACTTCACTGTCACCCATGCATGTGTGCAACTCACTCGCACTCGACTTACAGATAGGCAAACATACACACATTCACACACACACACAAGACACACACACACACACACACACACACAAACACACCCAAGACACACACCCCCACACACATACACACATGCACAAATGGATCGATATTCAAATCTACATATACATAACTAAATTCACAGGCGTGCGCGCGTTCCTTCCACTTCCCGCCTCAGCCTCCCCCCCCCCCCCCCCCCTTCCTGCCTCCCAACCTCAGGGCGCCATTGCTCATTCACTCTGGTTTCCATGGCAACGGCATCGCTCCACTGGTGGTGGAGAGAGACCCCGCCAGAGAGTGCGACGCAGGGAGGCAAACGCATGACATAGAAAGAATGAAAATATACATCAGTCAGACATTGTCCACGGACACCACCACACGGTCGGCTTAGGTCATCTACAGACGTCTGTGTGTGTGTGTGTGTGTGTGTCTGTGTGTGCGAGTGCCTGTGTGTCTCTATGTGTCATTCAAACACACCTGCCCCCTGTCTCTCTCGCACGTAAGTGCCGCTAAAAGCGAGCCGTCTTCCTTGGCTGTAACTCACAGGAGGACAGGCTTTGTGTTATGACATCATCCTAAGTCCTTGGTTGGGGGGAACATGTCATGTCTGAAGAGAAAAGTCACATCTCTGCGTCACACCTCCGGGACCAGAGCCAGAGGAGGGCTTTGTTTAGTTTTTTTTGTTCCTATTCCCGACATCCGTTTTTTTTTTTTTATGAACGATGACCGAATTCACCCCCCCCCCGGCCCCCAGCCGTGGATTGATGGACCGACGGCGGCGGCCATTAGCCGATCACTCTGTGTTTGCTCACAGACGCGAGTGATAACACACACACACACACACACACACTTCTTCACCCGGGCTGGCGCTGTCACCCACGCACTGCTCGCCACCAACAATACTGCGTGGCGTAGTACGATGCTATAGCGGCCAGGCGGACTGGCAGCGCCGGGAGCCAGGAGTACACAGAACACGCGGTAAGATGATGATGATGATGATGAAGATGATAGTCGGAACATACAGAGGTGGTCCCACCATTTGCCTGCAAAGGATATGTCAAATCACTCATCATGAAGCAGCGATTTTCAAGGCACCCAAAGCACTTTTGCATAGCGTGTGTGTTTGTGTGTGTGGTTGGGGGGGGGGGGGGGCACCTCCTCCACTAAATCAATATAGCCTGCATTGTGTGTGTCTTTGAACACCCTGAGAGATAAAGGGGGAATGGTACAAATGCATAACACCCTGTGCACGGTTCATCACCAGGGTTGCTGATATGACAGAAAACAGCTGCATAATAGTGATTAGTGACTTCTCTCAGGAGTTAGTGGACTATCTGCTGTCAGTGTGAGTGATCTCGTCTGTCCCTTTAGTCTTACTTTTTTCTAATGGACTCTCTCTCTCTCTCTCTCTCTCTCTCTCTCTCTCTCTCTCTCTCTCTCTCTCTCTCTCTCTCTCTGTCTCTCTCGCTCTCGCTCTGATATCACACTGACACTAGTCCCTTCCCCTTGGAAAACCTGGCGTCCCCATTCACAGACAAGCGGGCACACACACAGTCACGCACGCACACACACACACACACACACACACACGCACACACGCACGCACACACAGTGGAGTGGACTCCAAGAGACATCGTGACTGGCAATGTTTGTGCCTCTTTTGGCTTCCCCCTCCCACACACACGCACACACACACGCACACACACTGCATTTGGCATTTGGCTGTGGTGAGGGGGCCGGGGGGCGGGGCGTGTGTTGCGTGTATGCAGCAGGCGGCGTTGGCGTCGGAGGCTGGGTGGTCTGAGAGCGGGCTGGCGCCGCTGGAGCGCTGCCAGCAGTAGTGCTGTCTGTGACAGCAGTCGAAGGCTGTCACGATAAGGCCGGAGCGGCCGGGGTGCCGGGAGCAAAAGGCTCGTGTAAACCAGCCCCTTTGTGTCTGCCGGTGGGTAGCGCTTAACGCAAGACGCTTGATAGAGTGTGTTTAAGGTTTGACTGAGTGTTTGCCATTACTGCAGACCCATTACTGCAGACCCTGAGTGTTTGCCATTACTGCAGACCCGCCCACAGCCTCGAAGGTTGTGTGCATGAGGGGGCGCGGGGCGTGTTGTGTTGGGAGCTGAGTCCCCTCACCTTCCAGAAGCTCTGTGCGTATGGCTTCATGATGAAAAGGTCAGAGGAAAAGCTCCCCGAGAGATTAGATCGGTGTGGGACTTTTGAGGGCTTTACGAAAGGAGTCTGCAGGTTAATGTTCTCCGGGGTGGGTCTGAAGTCATAGGCTGCATCCGAATACTCAGTATATACTATTTCTGTTCAGTGTCTACTACTTGACCGTTAATGTAGTACGTGCTACAGCCGTACGTAGAACGCCTCCGAACGCTTCCGAACACCACCGAAAACGCTACCGGACGTATTTCCCCTCTGTGCGCGGCAGATCAGATGCCGGCAAAATTAAAAAAGTCACCTCCGATAATTAACCTCATAGTTTTCTGTCTTGTCGTCGTTACAGGTGAATTAAAATGTCTCTTTCTGCGCGAATGGCTCTTGATATCGCTGCTTTTATTTATTTTAATTTTCTCCGCGGCGTTCTTCTTCGGTTACCTGACTCTGCTGCATTGTGGGATAGCGTAGTGTCCTACCGTTGTACACTGTGGCGGTAGTACGCATTCGGGAACCATTTCCGTACTACACAATGCGTACTAAGCATTCGGACGTACTATATTTTTCACGTACTACATACTATACTATGTAGTAGTCAAGTGTGCGTATTCGGATGCAGCCATAGTCTTTTGTATCATGTGTACGTATACACCCGCAAACCAAGATGGATGGCCTTTCATTGTATGGACCACCTCCATTAAAGGAACCCCCCCCCCCCCCCCCCCCCTTCCCCTGTGTCTTGAAGGAGGACCCAGAGCTTGGGCCAAGAGTCCCTGAGGAGACAGGGCTCCACCACCTCCGCCCCCCGCGCCCCACAGCCCCTCTCCGCCCAGGCCATCAAGCACATCTGGGTGCGCACCGCCCTCTTCGAGAAGGTCCTGGACAAGATCGTGCAGTACATCGTGGACAACTCCAGGTGAGCCCCGGTGGCTCCGCGGCAACCGCCAGCCCCCCCCCCCCCTCCCCCTCCCCCCTCCCCCCCCCTCCCCACCCTGGTGCAGATGAGTCACTTTGCACTGCGGAGAAAAATCCAATTAGCGCTTTGATGTTTGGTGGAAGCCAAGCGGCCCCTTTAATTATATGTAGTCACGCAAGCCCGGCGCTACTGTCATGACTCGCGGTTTGGCGTCCGGGGTGCAGACCCCCGGGCGCCTCACAGCAGTTCCTCTTGAGTTCCCCGTCAGGCAGGGTCCTCGATGGCACGGGGAACACCAGCTGAATGATAAGACACGACTCGGGGGCCCGCTGGGCGCTGGGCCTGAGATATCAGATCAGGTCACGCCGCCACACCGCCTGTTGTGTTTACCGTGCGCTGTTTGTGTCTCCACTCCGCCCTGCACACGGGTCTTCTGGACGCAAGTAAATACTACGAGAGGGAGGCTCTGATGCACGACCCGGTCTACGGCCCCATCCTGGCTGCTCTGTTGGGTGAGTGGTGAGCAGTTCATTAGCATTTTCCGATTTACATGTCGAGAGTCGCCGAACCGACCGGCGAGGCGAACGGCATCGAGTGGCAAAGCCCCCGAGGCCGAGTCGGATGTAGCCCTCCGCGGCGGCGCGGGGAAAATGATGCATCAGAAGCAGATAGGGAGTCATGAACCTAACGTGATGCTGATGCCGTGTGTGTGTGTGTGTGTGTGTGTGTGTGTGTGTGTGTGTGTGTGTGTGTGTGTGTGTGTGTGTGTGTGTGTGTGTGTGTGTGTGCGTGTGTATATGTGTGTGTGTGTGTGTATATGTGTGTGTGTGTGTGTGTGTGTGTGTGTGTGTGTGTGTGTGTGTGTACGTGTGTGTGTATGTGTATATGTGTGTGTGTGTGTGTGTGTGTGTATGTGTGTGTGTGTGTGTGTATATGTATATGTGTGTGCGTGTGTGTGTGTGTGTGTGTATGTGTGTGTATGTGTGTGTGTGTGTGTGTGTGTGTGTGTGTGTGTATATGTATATGTGTGTGTGTGTGTGTGTGCACCAAGTGGGACCCTGTGCTCTGGAGTACACCAAGCTGAAGACGTCGGACCACTTCTGGACCGACCCGTCGGCCAACGAGCTGGTCCAGCGCCACCGTATCCATGGCGCCCACCGGGGACAGGACACCTCCCCCGGACGCAGGCCCACGCTGGGCGTGAGTCCTGGGGGTTGCCATGGCAATCCCACACTTTATTGTTGTGGTTTGAAGTGCAAAACATCATCATAGAGCTGGGCTCAAATGACCTGAAATACCAATTCATGTAACCAGGGAAAAAAATGGTGTTGTCACTATATAATAAACATGATGTATAGAAGTGGCAGATGTAACTGCCACTGCATTATTAATTAAGGGGGCGGCAGTAGCTCAGTGGGTAGAGCGGGTGGACAGAGCGGGTCGTCCACTAACTGTAAGGTCGGTGGTTCGATCCCCTTGATCCCCATCCTCCTCCAACTGTCAACATGTTGAAACCCCACAAATTGTATTGATTGTAAGTTGCTTTGGACAAAAATGTCTGCTAAATGCCCCCTTTACCCTTTTAATTCCCACAAATACTGTTAATATTGTTGTATGGTATTTGAAACATCAACATTATATGTTGGTGTGATGTGTAAGGACTAATCTGTGTTGGCGTTGCATGCAGCTGGTTGCAAAGCTCTAAGCAATCAGCGATGACTGTGTCTCTGCAGATCCGCAAACGGCAGTCCAGTGGTAGCATGTCAGAGGACAAGTTTGCAGCGTCGGCGAGGGAGTACGTGGAGTCCCTGCACCAGAACTCACGCACGCACCTGCTCTACGGCAAGAACAACGTGCTGGTGCAACCGGTACGAACAGTGTTTGTAGTGCCTGTTTACCTTCCCTTTTTTTCCATGATCCTGTGGTTGACTGGCAGTGTTTAGCTGTGTGGCACATCCCATAGGACAACATTGGAACAAACCGCATCCCGCTGTCAACCTCCTGTCATCTTCTGTTCATTCTGCTCCCCGTGCCTCCATGTAATATGTTATAGTCATTTCTTTCTGCATCACCCTAGCTTTTTACTTAACGCTCAGTAAAAGTTGTTCACACATGTGCTGATAAAAACGAGTCGCGTGAGATCAGACGAAAAACCAAAAGGTCTATAAATACAGACGCCAGCCCTTCTGAGAGTCCTTCATTGACGACACATTCTGAGTTGTCAGAGGAAGCGCTCAACCGCACCGTCGATGTCACGACATCAACATTTCCCCCCTCTCGCGTTTCGCCGGCTATGTCGTCATGAAAATCATTTTCTGAACTCATAAACGTAAAACTACATTGGACGGCAGCGTGCCTGTTATTATATTACATTGAGGAATATCCGAAGGGCAACGGCCCGGTGTGGTCATCGTCTGCATGGCGGGCTTGGCTTTGCCGACCGGGCCGACTGAATGCTGTGCAGAGCCGGGCTGCTTAGGGTGGGGCTGGTCACCGATGACCTCATATGCAAACGGTTAAAAAAAAAAAGCGATGAATGCGCGTGCAGTGGCTGACCACAGAGTGCCAGCCTCTCCTTTACACTCCCAGTATTACTGCCAGGGCCAGTGGGACACGCTGGAACGAAGAAGTCAGCAATGCTGCTTGCAATGATGCTCCCAGTGTGTCTATTTAGCAAACCCAAATGAACACTCTAATCAATGGAAAACATAGGATTGAATGCCCCAAGCGACACGATCATAACAAGCCATAATACTATATTTACTGAACAATGTTTATTATTTATTCATCATCTGCATCTGCATTGTTCCATCATTGTAACTGTGTGTATTACAGGAATACACTCCCGCTTACCACCTGCAGTGTCCTCGTGTTCCAACAGTACCGACTGATTTTCAACCAGTCGTGCATATGTTCTAGATGTTCTATATGCACTGTTCTAGACTTAAAACCAGTGACAAGTTTGCAAGGTCTAGGCTATCTTCCAGAGGCTAGCAACCGTCCATCTCTGTCATCTCTGGTCTGAAATGTGCACACTTTCTCATCCTCTCCCCTCCCCTCCTCTCCCCTCCCCTCCCCTCCTCTCCTCTCCCCTCTTCTCATCTCCCCTCCCTCCTCTCCTCTCCCCTCCTCTCATCTCCCCTCCCTCCTCTTCCTCTCCCCTCCCCTCACTCCTCTCCCCTCCCCTCCTCTTCTCTCCCCTCCCTTCCTCTCCTCTCCTCTCCTCTCCCCTCCTCTCATCTCCCCTCCCCTCCTCCCCTCACCTCCCCTCCTCTCATCTCCCCTCCCCTCCTCTCCTCTCCCCTCCCCTCCCCTCACCTCCCCTCCCTCACCTCCCCTCCTCTCCTCTCCCCTGCCCCTCCCCTCCTCTCCTCTCCTCTCCTCTCCTCTCCTCTCCTCTCCCCTCCTCTCATCTCCCCTCCCCTCCTCTCATCTCCCCTCCCCTCCTCTTCCTCTCCTCTCCTCTCCTCTCCCCTCCCCTCCTCCGCCCGTAGAAGAAGGAGATGGAGGTGCTGCGGGGGTACTTGTCGCTCCACCAGGCCGGGGAGAACCTCACCCTCAAGTGGACTCCCAACCAGCTCATCAACGGCACCCTGGGGGACTGTGATGACCTGGAGAAGAGGTACATGTTATACAGGAGGGGCATAGGTTATACAGGAGGTAGGTTATACCGGGGTATAGCTCATCCAGTATAACCTTAGAGGTATAGGTTATACAGGAGAGGTATAGGTTATACAGGAGAGGTATAGGTTATACAGGAGAGGTATAGTTCAATACAGTAGAGGTATAGGTTATACAGGAGAGGTATAGGTTATACAGGAGAGGTATAGGTTATACAGGAGAGGTATAGGTTATACAGGAGATGTATAGGTTATACAGGAGATATATACGTTATACAGGAGA
>JAXIVH010000061.1:656087-658587 GCA_036785325.1 Urophycis tenuis | reverse complement strand
TCTAGGGTTAGGGTTAGGGTTATATGTATACACTTGATAGCTCTTTGTAACTTGGCACTTAGTCAGAGATGTTGTATACTAGCAATGCTAAATCTAGCAGAAGGTTAGCCGTGAGGCTACCAACTGAATGCTCCCCCTCCCCCCTCCCTTCCCCATAGCTACGGTGGCCTGCGCTGCCCTGTGTTGTGCACGGTGCCAGTCGGTTCGTCCAAATGCGTGTCATTGTCTACGACAGCATCCATCCAGCAGCCCAGTGTCAAGTGATGAGGCTCTTTGACAGACTCATGAATTGTATTTAGTCATTTAGTCATAAATGTAAGGACGACAGGCCACAGCTTTACAAGTAAAGGTCCTTTTACGTTAGAGAACTGAATAGGACCGTACACATACGTTCTGATTTCCCTTTTCACTAAAAAAGTAATTTTAGTCACACCAAGGTCGACTTTCTTTGAGGGCTTTTAAGCCTGCGAATGAATGGAACTCATCCTCGAACCGGCTTGCCTCACTGTTTTACATTCTGTGCTGCGGCTGATGTTGTTGTCTGTGTCCGAGACAGGCTAAGCTTCTCAGAGGACACTTGTACATAGTGCCAGGGTGTGTGTGTGTGTGTGTGTGTGTGTGTGTGTGTGTGTGTGTGTGTGTCCTCGAACCAATACTGACAACAAGACGGACAGCAATTTCTTACATACACACAGAAGTATAGTATAGTATGTGTGTGTGTGTTTATGTGTGTGTGTGTGTGTGTGTGTGTGTGTGTGTGTGTGTGTGTGTGTGTGTGTGTGCGTGCGTGCGTGCGTGCGTGGGTGCGTGGGTGCGTGCGTGCGTGCGTGCGTGCGTGCGTGCGTGCGTGCGTGCGTGCATGCGTGCGTGGGTGGGTGTGTGCGTGCGTGCGTGTGTGCGTGGGTGTGTGTGTGTGTGTGTGCGTGCGTGCCTGTGTGCGTGGGTGCGTGTGTGCGTGCGTGCGTGCATGTGTGCGTGGGTGTGTGCGTGCGTGCGTGTGTGCGTGCGTGTGTGCGTGGGTGTGTGCGTGCGTGTGTGCGTGGGTGCGTTCCTCCGTGCGTGTGTGTTAAGGTGTGAAGATGTGTGGGAGCTCCTGGCCAGCGGTAGATTTTGATGTCCGTGTGCGAGAGCTAAGAGTTAAGCTGCTCTCAGACACTCCATGTAACGCCGTGGTGTGCGGTGCATTTCATACACAACATTATTATAACACTCCAACATCACAAGGGTAACCAAAAGAGAATCACAAACAGATCTTCCCTTCTCTCTGGAGCAGTTTGTCCGTTCTGGGCTGCTGCAGACACCGACAGATGAACACAGTCTGCCGTATGGCAGCAGCACACATCACAGGCCCCTGTGTGTGTGTGTGTGTGTCTGTGTGTGTGTGCAGCCGACTGCGGCGGCACGCTGGTGCTGGTCAGCCAGGACGGGATCCAGCGGCCGCCCCTCCACTTCCCCCCCGGCGGTCACCTGCTGGCCTTCCTGTCCTGCCTGGAGTCAGGCCTGTTGCCCCGGGGGCAGCTGGAGCCCCCTCTCTGGTCCCAGAGAGGCAAGGTTTGTGGACACGCGCTCACACATACACACACACACATGTAAATCCATGTGTGTGTGTGTGTGTGTGTTTGGTTCAGTGGTTCAGTTTAGGACCATGTACTGTATATTGTATGTCATTTTAATAGATTATCATAAAAAAGCCTAATCTAAGTCTAATCAAGTCCATGTAGCGCGACGGCTAACTGATGTGTTTATGATGACTTTGTCGTGATCCAGGTTCGATTCCCGTGGTAAATTTGTACATCTCTTCAGATGTAGTTGCAACGACATAGTAGCTTAAATATTCAACGTACACTTGTGTTGAATGATTGATTCTAGATAATAGCTTCTGTGTGTGTGTGTGTGTGTGTGTGTGTGTGTGCGTGGGTGTGTTTTCTGTGTATGTGTGTGTGCGCACGTGTGTGTTACGGTGCTTTGTGGTGTGTGTGATGGTGCTATGGGTGTCTGCGTATGTGTGTGCATACATGTGTGTCCGGGTACTGTGTGTGTGCGGATGTGTGTGTGTGTGTGTGTGTGTGTGTGTGTGTGTGTGTGTGTGTGTGTGTGTGTGTGTGTGTGTGTGTGAGTGTGTGCATGCGTGCGTGCATGCGTGTGTGTGTGTGTGCATGTGTGTGCGTGCGTGTGTGTGTGTGTGCATGTGCGTGCATGCCTGTGTGTGTGTGTGTGTGCATGCGTGCGTGCATGCATGTGTGTGTGTGTGTGTGTGGGGAGCAGGGCAAGGTGTTCCCTAAGCTGAAGAAGAGGAGCAGCACGGCCCGGCTCCCGGACCAGGACCTCAGGCTCCCGGACCAGGACCTCAGGCTCCCGGACCAGGACCTCAGCGGCGCCGAGCAGACGGCCGCAGACTACGTCTTCCGCATCGTCTACCCGGGCCACCGCCCGGACTCCAGTGAGTACCACGGCTGTGACCCGGCGATGGGGGCGGAGTCAGGGGGGGGGGGGGGGTGGC
>JAXIVH010000061.1:651032-655887 GCA_036785325.1 Urophycis tenuis | reverse complement strand
CACGATCAGGGCGACAAAACAAAAGGCGCCGAACAGAAACATTAAAATCGCAATCACAAGCCTCTCTTTCATCGGACGGAGACCCCCGTCGGAGTGCGGGCTGGAAATTAACATTTTCATCAAAGCCCACCCGCCGTCGCCAGCGTAACGCGATAGCGGCTTATTAGCCGGGCCATCCCGGGCGGCTGGCGGCTCTGTAACATCCGGTGGAAGACACACTCAGTCTGTCAGCCTCAGCGGCTCAGCGCAGCCGGCCGGCCAGACGAACCCTCCACCACAGGTTAGCCCCCCCTGTGGTGGAGAGGGTAACACAGAGAACGCAGGGCGGGGCGTGGCAGGCCCCGCCCGGAGCCCCGCGGGGGGGGGGGGGGGGGGGGGCAGTACTCACATCGCTGGTGGCAGTGGATGCAGACGATCTGCCGCAAAGGCACGGTCAATGCATAGTCCCAGTAGATGCTGAGAGGGAGAGAGAGAGAGACACAGAGAGAGACAGAGAGAGAGAGAGAGAGAGAGAGAGAGAGAGAGAGAGAGAGAGAAGAGAGAGAGAGAGAGAGAGAGAGAGACACAGAGAGAGAGAGAGAGAGAGAGAGAGAGGGGGGGGGGTGGGGGGGAGACAAACAGACAGACAGACAGAGAGAGAGAGAGAGAGAGAGAGAGAGAGAGAGAGAGAGAGAGAGAGAGAGAGAGAGAGAGAGAGAGGAGGAGAGAGAGAGTGAGAGAGAGAGAGAGAGAGAGAGAGGGGGGGGGTGGGGGGGAGACAAACAGACAGACAGACAGACAGACAGAGAGAGAGAGAGAGAGAGAGAGAGAGAGAGAGAGAGAGAGAGAGAGAGAGAGGGGGGGGGAGACAAACAGACAGACAGACAGACAGACAGACAGACAGACAGAGAGACAGAGAGAGAGAGAGAGAGAGAGAGAGAGAGAGAGAGAGGAGAGAGAGAGAGATAAAGGTAAACAGGGTGAGCGGGTGATGGAAGGGTCTTTTTTTGGGTTGCCATCAGAGTTGAAGCTTGGAAGACGTTGGATCATTTGGAGGTGCGTGAGACATTCTTGCATAGCGATGACTTGCGACTTGTGAGGTTGCTCTGTAGTTTAGATTCGTACAGATCGATGTGGACCTTTTGAATCGGTTCGGTGGCCTTTAGAGGAACACGTCGACTTTTGGAGAAATTGTGTCTTGGTCCGTCTTGCCCACAGCCAGACAAGGGGAGATGGACACCAAGTTTCACTGTGCGTGTTCTGAAAGCACTCGATGCATTCGCTTTCCCAAAAAGTCAGCGTGTTCCATACACAACATGAGAAGAGGAACGACTATCTGCCCTCATCGGTCTTTCGAACTTCAACTTGTACGTGCAACATATACGATGTGAATGTGATCATCTGTTGAGAGTACGAGTGCACAGCAGTGAAAGCCTTCAGATTCTGCATTATTCATTGCTTATTTATTTTAGTGCTTGAAATGTTCAGCATTTCCCATGTGTAATGCAGCAATCGATCTCTTCCCAGTCCACAGCACTAGCAAAATTAAACATAGGCCCTTGATAACTTACATGACACCATTCGATAGGTTACATAACTCACTCCGACACTAGAATATTACCATTCTGTTAGTACGCTGGCTGGGGACTCAGAGAACGGGCGGCGACCCACCTCCTACTAGAGGCCATGTTGGGTCCTGACCCAAAGTCTGAGAGACTCTGATCCTCAACCAACTCAAACACACCAACTCAATCGCTCAGCACAGACGGCTACGGCTCCTGAACGGTGTACCTCTCCTGTATAACTTATACCTCTCCTTAAAAACCTATACCTCTCTTGTATAACCTATACCTCTCCTGCATAACCTATACCTCAACTGTTCAACCTATACTCTCCTGTATAACCTATACCTCTCCTGTATAACCTATACATCTCCTGTATAACCTATACCTCTACTGTATAAACTATACCTCTTCTGTATAACCTATACTTCTCCTGTATAACCTATACCTCTCTGTATAACCTATACCTCTCCTGTATAACCTATACCTCTCCTGTATAACGTATATATCTCCTGTATAACCTATACATCTCCTGTATAACCTATACCTCTCCTGTATAACCTATACCTCTCCTGTATAACCTATACCTCTCCTGTATAACCTATACCTCTACTGTATGAACTATACCTCTCCTGTATAACCTATACCTCTCCTGTATAACCTATACCTCTCCTGTATAACCTATACCTCTCCTGTATAACCTATACCTCTACTGTATGAACTATACCTCTCCTGTATAACCTATACCTCTCCTGTATAACCTATGCCCCTCCTGTATAACATGTACCTCTTCTCCAGGTCATCACAGTCCCCCAGGGTGCCGTTGATGAGCTGGTTGGGAGTCCACTTGAGGGTGAGGTTCTCCCCGGCCTGGTGGAGCGACAAGTACCCCCGCAGCACCTCCATCTCCTTCTTCTACGGGCGGAGGAGGGGAGGGGAGAGGAGAGGAGAGGAGAGGAGAGGAGAGGGAGGGGAGATGAGAGGAGGGGAGGGGAGATGAGAGGAGGGGAGAGGAGAGGAGAGAGAGGAGAGGAGAGGAGAGGAGGGAGGGGAGGGGAGAGAGAGGAGGGGAGGTGAGGGGAGGGGAGGTGAGGGTGAGGAGGAGAGAGGAGAGGAGGGGAGGGGGAGATGAAGAGGAGGGGGAGGTGAGGGAGGGGGGAGGGGAGATGGAGGAGGGAGAGGAGAGGAGAGGAGAGGAAGGGAGGGGAGAGGAGAGGAGGGGAGGGGAGAGGAGATGAGGGGAGGGAGAGGAGGAGGAGGGGAGGGAGATGAGAGGAGGGGAGAGGAGAGGAGGGGAGGGAGATGAGAGGAGGGAGAGGAGAGGGAGGGGAGGGGAGGGGAGAGGAGGGGAGGGGAGAGGATAGATGAAAGTGTGCACATTTCAGACCAGAGATGACAGAGATGGACGGTTGCTAGCCTCTGGAAGATAGGCCTGACCTTGCAAACTTGTCAAGGTTTTAAGTCTAGAACAGTGTTTTTAACATATGCACGACTGGTTTGAAATCAGTCGGTACTGTTGGAACACGAGGACACTGCAGGTGGTAGCGGGAGTGTATTCCTGTAATACACACAGTTACAATGATGGAACAATGCAGATGCAGATGATGAATAAATAATAAACATTGTTCAGTAAATATAGTATTATGGCTTGTTATGATCGTGTCGCTTGGGGCATTCAATCCTATGTTTCCATTGATTAGAGTGTTATTTGGGTTTGCTAAATAGACACACTGGGAGCATCATTGCAAGCAGCATTGCTGACTTCTTCGTTCCAGCGTGTCCCACTGGCCTGGCAGTAATACTGGGAGTGTAAAGGAGAGGCTGGCACTCTGTGGTCAGCCACTGCACGCGCATTCATCGCTTTTTTTTTTTTACCGTTTGCATATGAGGTCATCGGTGACCAGCCCCACCTAAGCAGCCCGGCTCTGCACAGCATTCAGTCGGCCGGTCGGCAAAGCCAAGCCCGCCATGCAGACGATGACCACACCGGGCCGTTGCCCTTTCAGATATTCCTCAATGTAATATAATAACAGGCACGCTGCCGTCCAATGTAGTTTACGTTTATGAGTTCAGAAAATGATTTCATGACGACATAGCCGGCGAAACGCGAGAGGGGAAATGTTGATGTCGTGACATCGACGGTGCGGTTGAGCGCTTCCTCTGACAACTCAGAATGTGTCGTCAATGAAGGACTCTCAGAAGGGCTGGCGTCTGTATTTATAGACCTTTTGGTTTTTCGTCTGATCTCACGCGACTCGTTTTATCAGCACATGTGTGAACAACTTTTACTGAGCGTTAAGTAAAAAGCTAGGGTGATGCAGAAAGAAATGACTATAACATATACATGGAGGCACGGGGAGCAGAATGAACAGAAGATGACAGGAGGTTGACAGCGGGATGCGGTTTGTTCCAATGTTGTCCTATGGGATGTGCCACACAGCTAAACACTCGCCAGTCAACCACAGGATCATGGAAAAAAAAAGGGAAAGTAAACAGGCACTACAAACACTGTTCGTACCGGTTGCACCAGCACGTTGTTCTTGCCGTAGAGCAGGTGCGTGCGTGAGTTCTGGTGCAGGGACTCCACGTACTCCCTCGCCGACGCTGCAAACTTGTCCTCTGACATGCTACCACTGGACTGCCGTTTGCGGATCTGCAGAGACACAGTCATCGCTGATGCTTAGAGCTTTGCAACCAGCTGCATGCAACGCCAACACAGATTAGTCCTTACACATCACACCAACATATGATTTAAGTTTCAAATACCATACAACAATATTAACAGTATTTGTGGGAATTAAAAGGGTAAAGGGGGCATTTAGCAGACATTTTTGTCCAAAGCAACTTACAATCAATACATTTGTGGGGTTCAACATGTGGACAGTTGGAGGAGGATGGGGATCAAGGGGATAGACCCACCGACCCTACAGTTAGTGGACGACCCGCTCTGTCCACCCGCTCTACCCACTGAGCTACTGCCGCCCCCTTAAGTAATAATGGCAGTGGCAGTTACATCTGCCACTTCTATACAACATGTTTATTATATAGTGACGACACCATTTTTTTCCCCTGGTTACATGAAGTGGTATTTCAGGTCATTTGAGCCCAGCTCTATGATGATGTTTTGCACTTCAAACCACAACAATAAAGTGTGGGATTGCCATGGCAACCCCCAGGACTCACGCCCAGCGTGGGCCTGCGTCCGGGGGAGGTGTCCTGTCCCCGGTGGGCGCCATGGATACGGTGGCGCTGGACCAGCTCGTTGGCCGACGGGTCGGTCCAGAAGTGGTCCGACGTCTTCAGCTTGGTGTACT